>CAODLS010760182.1:0-12780 GCA_948243855.1 Flueggea neowawraea
ATGAGTGATCAATAGGACCATCATTAATCCTTTCTTGCAAAGCTTCATTCTCAATTTCTAATGATTTGTTCTTCCTTTTCAAAACCTTGTTGAGTTTAAACATTTCTTCATAATCATGATTCAATGATTCAAATGCAACAACAAGTTCTTTTTTAGAAGAATCATTTACCTCATTATCCTCCTCATCACTTGAGTAGGAGCTTTGAGTTATGAGAGCAAAGTTGACTTCTTCCTTGGCCTCATCATCATCTTCCTCATCACTCCAAGTAGCAACAATGACCTCTTTCTTCTTGTTCCTCTCATAACGTGATTTAGAGGTGGGAACTTTACAATCTTTGGCATAATGGCTCAGTTTGCCATATTTAAAGCAAGAATCATCACTCTTCTTCTTGTAGGATGTACTCTTCTTGTAGTCATCTCTAGTTCCATTCTTCATGTCTCTCTTTCTTCTTTGAAATAGAGATTTGTATCTCCTTATGTTCTTTGCATAGAGAGCAAGTTCTTCATCCTCTTCATAATCTTCTTCTTCCTCATCATCACTAATTACTTCCTTTTCTTTGAAAGCCAAGTTCTTCGCTTTTGGTTTGGCCTTGGAGCTTCTATTCTTCAAGACAATCTCATAGTTAATGAAAGAACCAATTAAAGCACTAAACTCCATTTTGTTCAAATCTTTTGATTCCATAATAGTTGTAACCTTTGCATTCCATTCCTTTGGAAATGACCGCAAGATCTTTTTGACTTTATCACTACTTGAAATTGGCTTTCCAAAAGAAGCAAGACCATTAGTGATTTCAGAGAATCGATCAAGCATACTAGTGATGCTTTATCCTTCCTTCATAGTGAACAACTCATAATCATGTAAAATCATGTTGATCTTTGTCTCATTGACTTGAGTAGTTCATATATGAGTCACCTCCAACATTTTCCAAATCTCTTTAGCATTATCACAAGATGAAATTCTATTGTGATCTTTCGAATTCAATGCACAATACAAGAGTTAAGTTGCTTTGGAATTTGTATGAAGTTTCTTCCAATATTCCTCACCAAAATCTTTGTATTCCTTGATAGAGCCATCTTCATTCTTTGGAATTTTGGGACCTAGCATAGTCATCTTCCAAGTGCATATATCATAGAATTGAAGGAATACCGTCATCTTTTTCTTCCAAGAGTTGAAGTTGGAACCATCAAAGAACGGAGGACGATTTACCGTATAACTTTCACTATGCATTCCAATATTCAAAGTCATCCAAGATCTTTGACTCTTTGGATGTTAAGCCGCTCCAAATAAGAGCCCAAGATTTGATACCAATTGTAAAGTCAATAACCACACTAGAAAGGGGGTTGAATAGTGTGGTAAAAGTAGTTTTGAATTTTCTTCGAAAATGAATGTAATAAAAGAAAGAACACCAAAAAATTATAGTGGTTCGGCCAACTTGATGCCTACGTCCACTATCTAAGTATCACCACTTAGAATTTCCCCTATCAATCTTCACAAAGATTACAACTTTACTTTCTAGCTAAGTGAGAACTCTTACAAGGTTCTTGATTTCGGTTCAATAATAAAAACCAACCTAAGGATCTACCCTTTGATCCCACTCACAATCACTCTTAAAAATGTGTTTAACAAACACTGACCAACAATAAATGAACTAGTGATACAAGCAATAATGATAACAATAAAGAGCAATGGACTTGTATCAATAAGAGAGAGAATCAAGGCTTTGATGCTTGGTTGTTGTAGAAAATAAATGCTCAAGTGTTCATCAACGTTTTATAAAGTCCCCTTAATGTATGTATAGCTTCTTATGTCCAAATAGTAGTTGAGGGATTGATTAGAGCTGTTGTCAGATAAAGAAATCGAGTATTAAATGCTTCTGACAGAGCACCTTACTAGAGTGACATATAATGTTACTCGAGTGAGCCTTTTCCAGGAATTTGATGTTAACAATGTGTTACTCTAGTGACTTTCTTCCCTTACTCGAGTGATATATCTTTCAGACCGTTAGGACCACCAACTTTTGAATTTTGAACTCTGATTGTGTCAGTCGTAGGTATAATCATGTTGTCTTCAATTGATTACTCGAGTGATCAACAATGTTACTCGAGTGATCGGACATACAGATTACTCAAGTAGGGTTAAACTTGTTACTCGAGTGATATGAGCCATGTATTACTCGAGTTATAATTACACTTACTCGAGTGATCCTCTTCAACCAATTTCTTCTGGAACTTTGGTTACTCGAGTGATAACTTTGAGTTACTCGAGTGAACTGATGGATGGATTACTCGAGTGAAGTGTCTTGTTATTCGAGCGACAAACTTCAACCCGTAGCCCTTGGAAGTCCAAATCATGCGTTACTCGAGTGAGTGTCTTCAGGTTACTCGAGTGAAATAAACTGGGTAAATGTTACTCGAGTTAATGGATTGTTTACTCGAGTGAGTCATTGACCAAGTGAGAAATTCATCCAAGTATCAAACACCATTTTGTTCATCATCAAAACCTAAAGGGACCTGAATGTTAACCACCTTTGGTTCAAAAGCTTTGATAGCCTATCAATACATCTTCAAAAGGCCAAGAATGTGTGGAACAATATATGCAACTTTTGTGCTAATACTTCTATCAATTCCAACCATCAAAAACACCAAATCAAGCTAGATATCAAGATTCAAACATCAATCTCATACAACCAAACTCTAGCATAGAGCTTCATCATTTATACTCATTTTGTATACACTTTAAGAGTGTATGATAGGTTTGTTGTAAGCCTACAGAAAACAACTTTGAGAGAGATTTGTTGTGAACCTAAGTAAAACAACATTGTGAGGCCTTAGAAGTGTTGAGCCGAAATCAACCTCGTTGTATTTGCTTTGCTAAATTGAGCCGAAATTAATCACCGTTATAGTGAAAAGCCTAAGTGAGACTTAGGTAGTGGACGTAGGCATCAAGTTGGCCGAACCACTCTAAATTCTTGATATTGATTTCTCGCTTTCTTTTCTATTAGCAACTTTGACGTGTCACTGGAGCTCTCTAGGAGATCGCGACTCTGGAGAGAGAGCATAAGAGAAGTAGAGATGATGATAGAGTAGGAAGAGAGGAGGTTGCGGCGAGGAAGTGGAGGATAGGAGAGAAAGAGAAGGGACAGACACAACAAATTTGCACGAGATTTTGGACTATATATGAAAATAGATGTGGCATTTTTATTATTCAGATATTGATTATAGCTTATTATGGTATCTTTGAAATTAAGAAATTTTAAATGTGATATTCATGGTATTTGAAAACTGGTATTTCTATTCATTTGATTATATTGTTCAATTCTAACATTGTGTGTAATTAACTCTATTTTGTGGGCATAAAGAAGTTTAGTCAATGTTGTATCAAATTTTTTTCTTAATAGGATCTAAATTGGGACAAATTTATTAATTAGATTAAAGTTTGTATTTATTTAATTAACCAATTCTTATTTTTTTTGAAAGAAATATGGATTTTATTTATTCATAGAAAACATAACCATGTGATCAATAAAAAAATCTCGATTAATATAATTCTTGTAATTAAGTTTGATCTTAAATTTAAACATGTTATTTTTGAGCTAAGAAAAATTCAAAACTCTAAGAAAATTGAAAAGAAAATTGAAACAATTTTAATATTATTTGAGGCTATTAGCTGTCATCGACAATTGAAATTTTCATATATTACATCAAAGATAACATAAAATATAAAAATAAGATTTAACTTAAAAAATAAAGTATAAGCTTTTTGCAGATATTTACGTTTACAAATTAGCTTAATTTTCATATAAATAAAAAATATGAGTATCACTAGCATTATTTTGTTTGACCGTGATAAAGGAATTTTTCACAATTTTGAGAGTTAGACTAATTTTTTTTAATAAAGTAATCTTCATTAAACCTATAAATCATCATACAAGCTTTCACACTAGAATGGGGTGGAAACAGCTTCCCATTTTTCAAGATTAGATACACTCAAAAGATCTGAATAATACATAGTCATTTGATTCGCTAACCTTCTAATAACAAAATTAAATTGAACTACACCAATGAAATGACAAAAGGTTGACTAAACTTATTGGTGAAAGTTTACAATAACGTAGATATTTATAACTAATTTTTAACCATTAAAACATTAACAACTTCACATTATATAAAACTTTAAATCATATGTTGGGGTCGACCACCATAGCAATGGAAAAGCTCATTCTAGAATATTGATAATCTAGTTTTCTATAAAGCAAAGCTAGATTTTCTTTTATAATAATGTATGCAATGTAGCATTACAACCTAATTAGATCCTAAATGCAAGTGATGATCAAGATGAATAAAAAAATTAAAACTAATAGAAATCAATAAATTAAAAAAGAAGAAGAAGAAGAAGAAGATTCATACAACCAATACTAAACAGAAATATTAGCTAATTTTTCTTAAGCAAAACCAAGAATAATACCCAAAACGACATCACAAATCTGCTGCAAACCATCCTGTCTACGAGCAATTTCAGGAGGATAAGCCAATCCTGGATACCTTCTGAAGGCATTATGGCAAGCATTGGGGTAGTCAGAAGCAGCCATTACATGCATAGAAGCATAGTCATAAGACTCCATGGCCAAATCTTGAACCGAAGATTGAAGAGCATCACCTGCGTAGCTATACTTATCTGCACATGTTTTCAAGACCTTCCTCAGGATTGCATCATTTGTTGTATTAAGCAACTGCGACGACAAGTAGGAGGATGTGGCTGTGGCGTTGGCCATTCCGACACCAATCATGATTAGTGCGAGTCCTTTTGTGCCTAAGTTTGGAGTTGTTGGATTTGATTTGAGAGATGAGACACAAAGGTAGTAGTGCTTTGTGTTCTTGCATGTTTTTTGGATCAAACCCATGTCTCTCTCGACAAGAAATTGAGATTGGTTAAGAATTGATAGTGAAAGGAAAAGAAGGAAGAAAATTTTAGAACCCATTTTAGGAAGTGGTCAAATTTTGTTGAAAGTGGGGTAGAAGAAATTGAATGAGATTTGCTTTTATATGTGTGTGAAGAAAGGAAGCAAGGAGAGTAATTTAAGTAGTGTGATGGCCCTATAATTTAGATTTATTAGGTCTTTGACTTGTGCTGCCGTGCATAAATATAGTATATACATAAAAAAAAATACAATGTGAAGTATTCTATTGTTTTCTTCAGTTAAATAATTTAATGTTGTCTATTCAATTATATATAATATACTAATCAAATAATAGTAATAATCTAAACTTTCAGTAATATTTTACTTTATGATAGGGTATTTTGTTTAATTTTTGTGCTTTATTTTTTCATGGTAAGAAAATATTTGAATCTTTAAAAAAAATACTTAGATGAAAAGAAATTAAATTGTCAACGCTCTAATATATTGATAAATTCTATTTTTTAAAAAAACAAATCAAAGCAAATGACTAACTCATCATTTCGTTTGAACCACTTCAAACAAAAGAAGTACAATAATTGATAGAACACAAGGAGTTGGTCTGGTTGTACGCGAGTGTAAGGTGCAGTTTGGCAGATAGCAAGCTATTCGGAGGGCCTTGTTTGTCTGCAACAAAAGTTCCAAACTGATGTCACGGGCTATACAACCAAATGGCATCGAAGACCCTTATTTCGATGCTCTTTGAGTTGTTGTTTTCATTATCTCAAAGGCAGAAAATCTTGACACTTCACACCAGATTGTAGAGTGCAGCAGACGATCTTGGGCCTACCATTTATTGAATCCTATTGGCACATCCTAATGATACTTGTTCCCGTAAAAAATTTTGAATTAATACCAAACAATTCTGGTCATATTAGAGATAATATTGCCAATTCATGATTAGGCGTGCAAATACACTAAGCGCCTCGGTTTTCGACTCGATAAGAGTTCGTTTGTATCTGTTAATTCAACAAGTTATAAAATGAACTTCTAAAACATTTAAACTAACTCAAATCAAAATATAAGCAAATTAGGAAATTGTTCAACTTGAACTCGTTAAAATTTAAACAAGCCAAATTTAGACACAAAATATAGCTCGAGTACAATGTAAACTTGAAATTGAGAAATTCTTATTAAATCAAGTTCGAACACTTTCAAACCCGACTTGCCTCAATTTAACCCCTATTCAAAATAAAATTTGTTTCCTATTGTGAGGAAATGTTATACGACTTATAAGGATGCTATTGATAATCTCATCGCGATCATATCTTGTTGAATATATTTTCATATTACTTTGTCATTAATTGGGTATGTTATCGATTAATTGTGATTATTTTAGATAAACTCTTACAAAAGAAAATTAGAAATTTTATATCGAAATAAACAAAATAAGGGAAAAGTTGAACAAGACAAGGATAGAATATTTGACCGAAGGGAAACTATGAACAATTTTTCTACGCGTAAACACATGAACATTTGCTAAAAGAAAATTAGAAATTTTATATCGAAATAAACAAAATAAGGGAAAAGTTGAACAAGACAAGGATAGAATATTTGACCGAAGGGAAACTACGAACAATTTTTCTACGCGTAAACACATGAACATTTGCTTGGATTCTCTACAATTGACAGTTCATGTTGTGCAGTTTGACTCCTTTATTTCCAACTTTAGTTCCAAGTAACGAGTTCTTTGCTTGGATTGCATCCACATAATTATATTAAAATCCCTGCACATCTTAACTCGATATTTACATTTATCTGCACTTCTTTATCTGTTCTTTTCTTTATTTGTTTCCAGACCTTTTTCAACAAGTTTAGCATATGACATGGATCGCTCCATCAAGTCAAGTTATTGAACATGTACATATTCTTGTCTCTCTATAACTTTGATACTCACAGTTTCTTGTAGATGGATGTTACTTGTTCGGCAAAAAGATCATGCCAGTTTTTCAAATTAATGCCAATTAGCTACTGGGAAAAAAGAACATTTGATCTGAAAATCTGTAAAAATTGTTACATGAAAAATATATTGGTCTAAATTGGCTAACCACCACCGCCGCATGGTAAACAAAATGACAACTAACTCTTTATAATTATACGAGCATGAAGAAGTGGATTCAAGCTTGACCCATTTTCTCCATCTAGATATGTTACCGGTTCTGGTTTCTGGAATAGGGGACCGGAACCAAATGTGGTTCCCATGGTTTGGTCCTGTTCTGGTTCGATTTCGGTTCGATTTTGACCGGTTTAACCGCCGGTTCGATTTCAGTTCGGTTCCGTGTTGGTTTCTTCTTTTTTTTTAAAAAAAAATTGTTTTTAATCCGCTATTTTATTCCGCCATTTTTTTCCGGTTTGTAAATTTTGTTATATTCAATAATTAAATATAGTATCAATAATACATTGTATTCTAAATATTTATAATTTATAGAGTTGAAAAATAATAAAAAAATAAAAACGTTCAAAACGCTAATTCGGCGGTTTTTAGATGGGTAGAACCGAAACCTAAATCATAATCCTCAGGTTTTGGTCGACCGATTTCAGTTCCGATTCGGTTTCGATTTTGACCTATTTTAATCGGTCCGATTTTGGTTGGGTTTAATGGTTTCGGTTCCAAAATAACATGTCTATCTCTGTCCCATAAAAATAAATAATTTTTATTTTTTACAAAGATTAATAAATTATAGTTGAATTTTGAAATATTTTCATAAATTAGTCCTTGAAAAAGTTGAAATTTCATAAATGTATTTGCTTTTGTAGTGAGAATTTAATGATGGTGGTGTAAAATTAATAAAGTAATAAACTAAAATGCCACGTAATCACTTTTTTATTACATGAAATAAATTTATAATTTTAAATGGACAAAAATAAAATTTATACCTATTTTTGTGGAATGAAGTGAAGACGTAATTTAGTTTCCAAGTAGACTACTTCTTTCCAATCAGACGACTTTCTGACAGTTCTGGATCCATCTACATCTTCTTAAGAAAAATTTTTAAGCTTAGTATGAAAGAACGTGAAGTTACCACTCATCTCTCTTAAAGAACAGTGGCTGTTACATTTATATCAATTTTTCATCTGATATTTGTTCCGCTTGGACCTTGCAGGAAGTTGCATGGACCACAGCGTCAAATTGATTTCAAACAACGAATTTGAAGAAGCCCAAAAGTGTCTTACTATTCGCTAGGGATGCACAATGCTGCAGAAAAAGGATCACATTGCTTCTTACCTTAGGCTTCCATGCCAAATCTTTGTGCTAATTACACCCTCTTTCACATTTAAGTTCATGATATTTAAAATTAAGACCATATGTTTCAATATTAAAGAGTGTCATTTTTTAAGTTTGTTTTTTTTAAATCACTTTTTAAACATGGATTTTAAGAATGCCACATTATTTTTAAATAAATTTTAATTTTTTGTTTTTTTATTTTCTCTCTCTTCTTTACTCTCTCACCCTCTCTCTCTTCTACCCAAACCTTAGATCTACATATCAACTCTCTCTCTCTCTCTCTCTCTCTCCCCTCTCTTAGGTTCGCCGCTCTCTCTCCTCTCTTAGCTCCGTCATCTTGCTGCCTCTTCTTCTACTCTTTGTCCTCTCGCTAGATCACTTTTCCTCAATGTCTCTTACTCTCGATCGTCTTCTTCCTCTACCTTTTTTCTCTCTCTTTCTGTCTTTCCATCGCCATCTCACGATTTGCTTGTGGCCAGATCAGGTCTTGTAGTGGTGGCGGAGATGCGAACCATAACAAGAGACGTGACAGACGATTGGGAGTGGTGACGGGTTGGAGAGCGGCGGCGAAGATGTAGACTGACTGGATAGAGGCGACGAAGATGTGGCCTGGCTGGATAGAGTCGGCGACGGAGCTAATTGAGCGAGGAGAGCGACGATGGCACTGCAGCTAGGGTTTCAAAAAAACCCTAGTTGCAGTAGAGGATAAACTGCTATTGGTCCTTGTATTTCAATAATAGTCCTTTAACTTGGGAAATTATTTATACATTGTGTTGTGAACAAAGAAAATTACATAATAATCCCGTAGCTTGGAAAATTATTTGTGCATTTGTTGTGAAGAAAAAAAATACATATGTGAACTTTTGTTTTTTGGTTCACAATTATTCACAATAATGTATGTACACCATTGTAAACCTCAAAATCGACCTTCAAAAAATATTTTCAAGAAAAAAATTTGTTAAATATTTCAAAAAAAACATTTAGACTTTTTTTAAAATTTTGGATTGTGTGAACTATTGCAAACTTAAAAATTGTACTCCATTGTAAACTTCAAAATTTAGAAATATGTAATTTGTGAACTATTTTTTTTTGTTCACAATGGTTTACAATAATGTATGCACACTATTGTGAACCATTGTGAGCCTTAAAACTATCAAATACTTCTAGAAAATTTCATCAAGAGTTTTTTTAAAATTTTGAATTTTGAACAATTACGAACTTCAATACACTATTGTGAACTATTATGAACCTAAAAACCAACCCTAAAAAAATATTTTTGAGTAAAAATTTGTTAATTATTTCTATTAAAATTTCATTTAGACTTTTAGAAAAAATATGAATTATATGAACAATTGTGAACCTTTTAAAATACGTATTTTTTTAACAAAAAAATCACACATGTGAACTATTGTGAACCAAAAAAATTGCTAAATTTGTTTGAAATTTTTTAACAAAAATAATTAAAAATATTATTTGAAATTTTTAACAAAATAATTTAAAAAAGTATTTAGACTTTTTCTGAAAATATGAATTGTGTACCCTATTGTAAACCATTTTGAACTCAAAACACAATTTGGATTAAAAAAATTTATCGGAAAAAAATTCAATTTCTTACAAAAAAGTCAATTTCTCGAAAAAAATCAATTTCTAGTGAAAATACTGCAATTTCTCACGGGTTTTTTAAAAAAATGACATTTTTGATATGTGATAAACATAAATGGCATATGTTATTTTTAAAAGTGGCATTTTTTTAGGATAAATCTCTAATTCTCCCTTAATCTTTTTTGATAATTTCAGTGATCCAATTTTCTGTTCACTATAACAACATTTGTCACAGATAATCATAGGAGAATACACCAAAACAAAAAACAAATAAATATAATAGAGAAGAACTTCAATTTTCACATTCCAGAAATAGGCTGTTATTTCATATGAACAATGCAAGAAAATTACATGGAAAATTTAAACATTTCTTTTTTTCAACAGTAATCTTTCTTTTTTTTTCAAAAAATGATAGTAGTATCTTCATGAATTTATTGTTTTAGTATCAAATTCGAACACACAAAAATGGCCATCTCCATCAAGCATCCATGCGGAAAATACAGCGGAGACTCTCTCCCTTGAGCATGTAATCAAACGCCTTGTTAATTTCACAGAAAGGAGCCTCATGGGTGATGAACTTTTCCAGCTCAAGCTCCTGCCAACATCACAACCACAACAAGTGAGAAATGTACTTTTTTGTTTACTTTCTTGCAATGGTATCTAATCAAATATTAATGTTAACAGAATGAATTATCTGTTAAAGACCAGCATCACTCATATTTTGTTGCAATGATGCTTGAAAATTCACCCTAGGAGACCACAATTCTACTTTTTGTCATACCAGTCGCGTATGGATATGAATTGCGAATTGTATACTGACAAGAAAGCTATCTATATATTATAAGAATGCAGGTTACCTTGCTCATGTACTTCTCCACAACTGAAGGAAGGTCAGAAAGTGGTTTATAGTTGCCGAAGAAAGTACCCTTGAGTGTCCTCTCGTTCAACAGATTCATCGGATGTGTTTTGAAAGCGTCATCCTTGTTTGGCACACCAACAAGTACAGCAACACCCCAACCCTGCAAATATTTCAAGTTGATTAGATTAGGTGATCTAATTGCTTTTGTTTCGGTTTCAATAGAATTATACTGAGGTAATAAGAATTACATCATGTACACATTTGAAGGCAGAAATCATTGCGCTTATACTTCCAGTGCATTCAACACTCCAATCAACTCCTCCGTCAGTCATTTCAGCTATCCCTTGAAAATAGCACACAAAAGTTAGGAAAATGTAACAACAATTCATATAAACTTCTTTCTTAGAATAAATTCAATGTCTTACAAACCTCATGAATAGGCCTGTCGTAATCTTTGGGGTTCAGAAACTCGGTTATTCCAAATTTCTTGGCTGAAAAAAACAATTTGTTAGAGAGCACTTAGATAAACCTAGAACAATATTCAGTTTTCACTTTCATCCCAGGATTTAATTATGGTAAAAAAAACTATGTTCTGAACCTGATGTTTACCTAGACTAGCTATATTACTATTAAATTCTTAATTATTAAATAGATTAGGATACATTTCTCCACCATAGTTATTGCACAAAACTAATTAGAAGAATGCATTACTGGTTCACAATTTGAAGGATCCAAAGCAGACACTAACAAGAAGCAATACATAGCAATGCCATCTCACGAAATCTCATCTTACCTTCTTGGAATCTCTTGGGGTTCAAATCAACACCAATGATCCTTGAAGCACCGACAATTCTAGCTCCTTCAGCAGCCTATGTATATCAAACAACAAAAGGAGTTTCCAAATCAACAATGCAAGTGTAATCAGTGCAATTATCGCTCTCTGTTTTATATCAGCTAAGGAACTTACAGCTAGGCCAACTGCTTCCAATCCGAAAATTGATATAGATGAGCCCTTCTTTGGTTTTTCCACATTCAAGGTAGGACCAAGACCTGCAACACCAAACCAAATTCTCATAAGATGAAGCAGAACAAAAATCCATTGAAGCAAAAAAACTTGGATTGTTTTTCCTCCAACTTGTGGAAATTCCGCAGCTGAAAACGCATACTTTGTCAAGTGAAGAAGCAGGATTGATCTTTGCAACACAACCAACATGAACCACTGTGTATCCACTAAAGGTAGAAGTTCCAACCAAATGGAAAATGGGTTGTCCCCTAATAGAAACCTCGACTTTCCATCATACAACATCACTCCGCAATCAGTGTTGATCCTAAGAAGATCACACATATTAGTCTCCTCTGATTTACAGTGTCTACACTCCTTGCACTCTCCATTGAATACAGGAAGCACATGGTCACCAGGCTTGAGATCTGTCAAATCCTCACCAACACTTTCAACAATCCTGGAGACCGCATTATCCAAAAGCAAGTGAGCCATACACGGATTACAACCAAATGCCAACTGGGTTTGGCACAATGAAGCTAATTGAACATCAAATTCAACTAAAAGCAAGCATAAATGTTAGTTTTGAAGTAAAAATTCATTACCTCCTGCTTCGTGCCCGAATATGCAAGGGAACACTGGGGTTTGGCCCTATAATTTGAAATCAAGGTAGCATCAACATACATTCAATTTATAGAAAAGTCATCAATAGAGATACATGATATCAAAAAAAAAAATGGCCGATGACCTTGACTTCCCAGAAGTAGACATCAGTTTGACAGAAGGAGGTGAAGAGGATCTTCAACCGAACCTCCATAGCCTGAGGGAGGCGGGGCACCTCTACTTCTTCTATCGCCAGTGGCTTTCCAGCTTCCCATGCCACAGCAGCTAAAAAAACATATCCATTCAATCAAGTCAACAAATTTATATAATTTCCATACACATTCCCCATAAGCACACCATCTTTCTCCCACAAAAACAATTCATTTCCTCCCATTTAACCAAAGAACATATCAAGTTCGAGTTCAAGCTTCATGATTGCAAATTGAAATGAGCATACAATTACACACAGGTCGCCAAATTAACAACAGAATAATCACCAGTCACTTATTTTTTAAACAAATAAATCTTAGCCTTT
>CAODLS010760267.1:0-10537 GCA_948243855.1 Flueggea neowawraea
GACAATGAAACCATTAGGGTAAACCATGTAGGTTTCTTCTCCAAATTCTTTATTGAGAATTGGACAAAGAAACTAATAGGTTAAACCTTATAGGTATCTACTCCAAATTCTCTATTGAGAAAAGAAGTCTCTACATTTCATAATGTAGGTCAAGGCATAGATTAGTCTGAATAACCAAAGTCTATTCGAGGAAAGTAAATCTTTCAACAAGTTGGACTTGCTAATCTCGTTGAGGAAATCCCCTTTAAATGATTATCGATGTCTTACTCGATATATCATTCATGTATCCACTTATCTCCAATGGATGCTCGCCCTTTAGGTAGATTAACTAGTTTTCAACATGGTTCAATCTCAAATATCATTTGTACTTCCATTGCTTAATCCATATTACTCTCATTAGGATCAATGAACCTTTAACACAATCATAGGTTCGCCATTGACTTGTGGGCTTACTAAAAGGATCACGATCAATTCATTTATCGAATACATATCGTCATAAGACTTCATTTATCAAAAAAATATCGTCGTGAGATTTTATCCCTTTTAGTCTAATGCATTTCAAAAACACTCCCACTGAGTTCAAGCTCCATATAAGAACTCTCACTGGATATGCATTTTTGAAATGCTCCCACTGGGTTTAAGTTCTCTATAAGAACTCACACTGGATTCAAGTTTTCTACTCCCACTGGAAAATAGGAATCTTGGTCCCACTAAAGTCAGGATCAGGAACATCGGCACACGCTTGAGGTAGATGAGATAAAAGTTGAATCATTCCAAGATCTAGTCGATGCATCCTTTCTGGAGAAAGAGATAACAATCGCACAAATTAATGGATCGATCTCCTGAGATTTTAAAATCCAAGGCCTCAGTCGATGCATCCCTTTCAAAGAAAGAGATAACAATCGTTCTGATCAATCTCTTGAGATTTTAAAATCCAATGATGTAATCTAATGGTTTACATTACTTAACTTTCTACCTCATCCTCCTCAAGAATTCTCCCACTCAGAGGGAGTGATACTGAGGGACTTAGTCCCTGAGTCTCAAATAAAGTAAAATCTTTTTCCACTTTAAGCCTAGCTAAGAAATCTATTCCCTAAGGAATATAATTTTATATAACTCGTTACTATGTCAATTTCTCATTATCCCACGAGGATTGCATCATTTGACACAACAGGGTATCTAACAACTCACGTCTCTTAGTCTTTTCAACCAAGGTGTCGTGGATATTGGCAATGCATCTCTTAGTTTCAAGTGGTGTAGGTCATACGCTCGACCAATCCATAACTCATGAGATATACAAGTAACGAATTTAGAGAGCATACGGATTATTGAACTTTGTGGCATTTGCCATCATAGTTCTCACCATATTGAGGAGAGTTAAATTTCTCCTCTCCGCTAGCGGACTTTCACGGGGTATAGGAACAAACAGCTTATGTTTATTTCTCTTTCATCACACAAAGTTTTGGACATGTCTTATAGATATTCATGACCTTAGTCGATGCACAAAAATTTATTTGATTCTCATCTTGACTAACAAGAAGTAAGAACCAACTTGGTTACTCTTACTTATGAGAAATCAAATAGATATGATTGCACCTTTCATAGTCACATATACAAGAGTGATGAAGCGTCAGACTTTAGCCCTTCCCTCTCATTATTTTGACGTCATACATCAAAAGTGGATTAACAGTAAAGGAATTTTAGCTCGAAGTGCCTTTTGAAATGATTTCCTTTCTCTAGTATTCCTTATTGCAATGCTTGTCATTAAACAACTTGAACTTATACAATTGCCTAATACTCCCACTTCAGCTAATCAATGTATTCGATTTTGCTAAAGTGTTGGAGTTATATGCATTAAATTCACATAATCCTTCATGATCACGTGAAGTAGCAACAAATGAAAACTAGATTTTCTAATAGTTAGATCATTTACCTTAACTAAAAAACCACTTTTAGTGCCAAGGTAGCTCTCACTCAAATACAGTCTAACAAATACCGTTATTGTTATGACACAAATTGAAGGCAAAATTCAATAAGGTTACGACAGAATTTATTGCAAGAAAAGGTTCGATTTTGCACAAGACTAGCTTGCACAAACCAACACCTTCAACTCTCATTTTTGAGTTGTTTCTTGCATGCTCAACTTGTTCCTTCTTAGAACTAGTTGTTGTTCAATGAAGTCATGTCAAAAAATTCATTGTGAGGATCCTTAAGATTAAATAAGTCGTCATCTAACGACGAAATTCAAGTAAAGAACATTGAACAAGGCAACTCTTCTCACTTATGTGAGTTTGAGCTACATTCTCTCAAAGGTTCATCGACCCATAAGTGATATGCCTTTGGTAGTTAACATTTGACTCACAAAATGTTAATGTTGTTCATGTTCAAGAATTTCCTCAAAATTCTGTCTATCTCTCACTTCTCAAGGAGTTAAGGTTCTTAAATCTTTTTCCTTGCCTTTCTATTGGAATTTATCCAATAGAAGTAGACATTGTCAAATTCCTCAAGATCTCAAGCATGAGATAATTGTGGATTAGGTACAACTTGATTTGCTCCTAACTTCTAGGCAAGAAGTGGATAGCATATTGGACCTTGTCCTTGACCAAACAATGATCAATATCACTAGCTTTCTAATCATGTAGGCCTTATGCCTTTACTTACATGATTAGAACACTCGTAACAAGTATCAGGGTTGATAGTCAAAGACCACGAGCTCTAGTTAGTGTCAAGCCAACTAACTGCTCCTTAAATGCAATTTGCAAATTATTACATCTTGATACTTGTAAAAATAGCCAAATGACTTCATCATCTTTTATACTAACAAGATGATGGAAGTAGTTGAATTTCTTATTTCCACATCTTATAGATAATTCAGTCCAAAGTGTTGATTAGTATTATATTCCTTATTGAATTCGGTCATAACCAAGTTCAATGGGGCACGAGCTTTTGCTCTTAGAGTACACATTAGATTATCAAAATCTAGGTTTTACGATTGGTGTCACCTAAGCCCAACGTAGCTCAACATGCGTCCACGTATGCCTCAGTATCAATCGCCTTTACAAGCAGTGAATATCAAAAATAAACATGACAAACAATAAAATATAGTTGCATACAAGTAATTCATAGCAATACACATATATTTACTATCCAACCAAAAATTAAACTAGTATAGCCTCTTATTAAGCTTTGAATCAAAAAGTACACTGGGTGTACATTTACCATCTCGGTCTTAACAATTAACTACACTATATTTAATTTCATAAATAGTAAATAATGATTGTTTGAATTCACTTTTAAAGTCCACTTGACTTAGAGGAATCCATGTTGGTCATCTCAATTATTAAGACAAACTTAATAATTGGACAATATATTGCACACACAAAAATATTGCATACTAAATTAACGCAAATCGGCATCATTTATTAAACCAACATTCAATCCAAACAATCAATCTCAATGTTAATATACATATATTAACATTTGACAACATTAACATACAAATAATGTTAAATAATTATTCCAACAATAAATACTACACGAATATAGTATTTAGCCTTGCACCTTTGTCTCCCAATTGGATACACAATAGACCATTATCCAACGTGTTAGAATAGAATTCATAAATGGTCACACCAATTTCTCAATAATTCTACAAATCATACGACCTTAAAATGGATCTCCCACTTTTCATGATCTTTTTTCGCGATCATATAGTAATATTGGACTTTTTTGCACTAAATGCACAATTCTATTCTATCCATGATGACCACCATCTTCCCAAAATATTCATTTTTTGGAGTTATGCAAATTTTTCCTTAATGTAAATTTTATTTAATGCAATATGGTTTTACCCCATTTGATTATTTGTAATAAATTATAAATAAAATGGGCATATACATACTTGTGCATTACCCAAATAATTGAAATCTCATTCCAATTATCTAAATGAAAATCATATTTGCATGTTTCCAAATCACTTATTTTGAAAAACTAATTTCCAAAATAATTCCTAGAAAAAAAATTCATTTTTCACAACTTTTAAATAATTTTCATATACCAAAAAAATTGGGAAAATTATTCTGAAACTCAAAAAATTGTGAAAAATATACCCAAAATTCTAAAAAAATCAAAAATAATTTCTCCGAAAATTTGGCAAAACATGGAGGCCGGGACATATGTCATGCGCTCACATGCGCCATGTGTCATCATCACTGATGCACACATGCCAGTATGGGACACGTGTCATCCTGTGATTCCACCACGTGGTTACCAATCCAGATGGTGTCGCCACGTGTCATGGCAAGTGTCGATGAGGTGGCTGCCATATGGCAAATACAGCCACATGCCACTCAGTGGGTGGTATCCGTTGCTGATGTGGAAGTACAGTAAGCATGACACGTGTCTGACCATGTGGCAGTCCGTAACGTGTCGATCTGTCACTGGGACACGTGTTGTACATTCACGTTGACTTTGCTGACCGTGTGCCAGGTGTCAATAACTCATTGGACAACGCAAGTTGTGTGTCGTTGTCAATGTGACATGTGTCGTCTGATGATTGCTCCACATTTCAGTCAACTTTGACTGAATCAACGTTGACTGGTCAACGGGACATATGTCACGTTCTGAATGGTCCGCGTGTTTTTCGCCAACCAATAGGAACACGCCACGAGTGCTAAGTGGTGCGTTCTGATTGATCCACGTTAAACCAATGAGAATGCGTCACATGGCTTATTGATGAGATGAAACAAATTCATCTGTAAGTTTCTCACATAGTATTTTTTGATCGGATTTTCGTCATTTTGACAACCTTCCCGATGGAATTTCGCGACGAAACTTGGGCAGGTTATGTTTTCAAGGTCGGTGATCTCAAATATTTTGTCAGAATTTTGAAATTTCAACTTTCATATTTTGGCTCCAGACAGATTCCAACCAAAAATCGCGTTGGAGACAAAAAGTTGAATGCAATAAAAATACAGTAGGCATCCTAGACAGAAACCAACAATATTTTAGAATCAAATTCAAAAAATTCGTGATGTCTCTGATACCAATGATGGAATCGGTACCGGTTTAACTAGTAAACAGTATAGTAAATAAGTGGTTCTAGTTACCTACCTCGATTCCGGTGGAAGTATAGCAGCGGATAACAGCTGCAGAACCAGGTTTCGATGTTGGTCTCGCGAGCAAACTACGGACGGATAGTCTACGGGAGTGCTCGACTGTTTCACAGTCTAGATGTCACGCGAATCGAGATCATCGACTGATGATCATGGTGCAATGAGATGGAGGAAAGAAGATGGAGGGAAGGATGAGGGAAGAGAGAAACATTTTTCTCCCTCCCTCCTATTCTCTTTTCTTTTCTCCTCCTTTCTTTTTCTTCTCTTTTCTTCCTCTCTTTTTCCTCTTTTCTTCTCCTTCTCCTTTTTTTCTCTTCTTTTCCTTTTCCTCCTCTTCCAAATATATATATATGCAACAAAATAGGCCTAATGGACCCAACTCAATTAAGCTTACCAATTGATCTCGGTTTACGATCCCGATGCACACCTTGACCAACCGGTTTTGTTCACCCGTCATAGACGGACCGCTTTTTCTAACATGAATATTTTCCAACTGTATTAAAGTTCAATTTTTCTATTCTTATGATCAATATTTAAGACAAAAATCTGTGAAATAATGTAATTTAATAAATATATTCCTAACACTTGTTGCAAAAATTAGATATCTTTATTTTCTTGGTAAAAACACATTTTTTTATAGTTTAATCTCAATCAGCATGCCACATCAACAAATAAGGTGAGTCGGCATGCCATGTCATCATCCATGGCAGCAAATTAATATTTCAAAATAATGGATGACAGAATTAGGAGAGGAATGAAAGCATGACAGAATTAGAAGAGGAATGAAAGCTCATGATTTTTTTGTATAAATTTTAAAGTTCATGACACAAATAGAAATTTTGTGAAAGTTCATGTTTTTTAAAATAAAAAAAAGCCAAAAAAATTTATATGTTAGACACACATTTAATTCCGAATGATAGGAGTAATTTATTTGTTAACTTTGGTGAATGGAATAAAAATTGTAAGTAAATAAGTCAAACCCATCCCCTGTTGACTGAGGCACGAAATGCTTGGTGCATATTAATTCAACATTAATGATAAAATGCAAAAAATGAGACTAGTCCAAAAGGAATGAAAAAAGGGCAAATAAAGCGCGTAGACGTAGCCAATTTTCATAAAACTGACGGGGCAATGAATCCATAGCCAGAAGAAATGTCAAAGGGTTGGGTAGTTGGATTGAGGAGGAGGAAGAAACGTGGAGATGGTAGAAATTAAGGAGGAGATAATAAGGTTCAGGTAGGTGACCTTTTTGGGTTCTGTCCTTGTTAGCAACGTACAATGAATAATGATTTTCGTCTTTTTTGGGTTTTGTTAACTGAGAGGGACAGGTGAGAATTTACAAATATTTTATTTAACACATGTATATTATGAATTATAAATTCATTGAACATGAGATATGGAATGGGATGAAATGTGTTGTTCCATTACTTGGTATGGACAGAAATTAAAATGTAAATCACAGAGTTGGTATCAAAGAGCATTACAAGGCTACAATCATTGGATCTCTCTTTGTACAAAAGACTTGCTAAAAAATAAAACTGCTCCAACTTTTGCAATGTCAATTTCTTATTTGTAGGAATTAAAAAAAATAGTAAAAGGAGACTTACCAAAGATAAAATTAACTTATCAGTACAATTCAATTTATAATTGATGGGGTATATTCCTATAATTATTTTCCTTTTTATTTTCCTTTTTTTCGAATAAAGGATCTTTTTTTTTTGAACTGGAAAAAAGGATCGTTAGTGATCTCATTTTTTATCCCACCTATCAGAACGACAAGTTCAATTTTATGCATAAAAAACACTTAATGGATTCAGAACCGCCAAAAATCCAAATTAACATCATGGAAAAACGAATCTAAATGATGAGCTATATTCAAGATTGATTGAATAAGAAAACATTTTTATCATATTGTTCAAAAAACATGAGTGTAATTCTGACAGGAAAGTGACCGGGTAGCTTTGTATTTACTCAGAAATTAGATAATGATGAATGGTGTGTATGCATTTGTAGTTGCTGATATTTGGTTAGTGTTGCATGCATTTAGTCCTGCTACAGAAATTTTATGACGAACAAGTTGAAGCAATTGAAGAATGGGTGTGCTCTGTCACAACATCAAGTGGCTGTCAGTCTACCCATTCTTTGTCTCAATATCAGAACCCAATCACGGCAACTAGCTACATACTCAATTGAGTAGCCAGACAAGGCGTTATGGAAACAAGTAAATAATGATTCACGGAAATGGGAAACCCAAATTGCTCTCTTTTCAACTTATTTTTTTCTTTGCAAGTTGAGTGAGATGCAATTGCTTTTCCCTTAGATGCATACACATTACACAGAAAATGTCCATTTCTTTGCTGCTTCAATTCTTTTTGATTTGGACAGCACTTGTCACAAAACCAACTTGGTCCTCAATCGCCGCTTGCAGGGTACTTACTGCTTTTTGTAAACTATTGCTCTAAAATTTCAAATTTGCAAATTTTTTCAAGTTATTCAATTTTAAAAATGTTCAATGCTATAATACTATTACTTGGAGTAATAGGGGTATCAAAATGGGTTGACAGATAGTATTCGTGTTGTGTCGATTCATTTTGGTGACACGATTAATGTCAACACAAACACAACTCATTTATTAAACGGGTTGACATGACACGATATGACACGATTATTAAACGGGTTCATACGACACGATACTATACAAGTAACCCGTTTAATTAAATGGGTAGTATTTTTTATTAAAATTTGACACATCTCGCCAACCTGTTTAATCCACTTAACCAGTAAAACAATTACACACAACTCATTTATAACTCATTTAATCAATTTAACATTCTAATACAATTCAAATTAAAAATGCAATTAAAATTAACACAAAAAAATTATATATATTATATTAAATAGCTTCGCAAGTCAACCCGACTAGATCTACGGTACGACTCATTTAGTTCGTGTTATAAACGGGTCGACCCGTTTATAATATGAACCCGTTTAAGCACAAGTTTAACTTACTAATTTTACGTGTTACACGTGTCGTGACCCATTTTGATACCCTAACTTGGAGAGTGTCATTTCGGATCAATAAGTCATATATAATTATATCATATCGTTACATATCATATATGTGATATAATCATAATAAAAATAAAATTTGTATCAATTACACTGCAATTGTATACTCTATCACCGCGTTATTGGATTAAAAATTTCGGCCATCACTTGATCTGTACTTTGACTGCCATCGCAGTTCGAGACATGTCTGCTAGTGAAGTTAAGAGTTAGTAAAATGAAATAATTTGATTAATTATAATAATGTGACCAAGCTTCTCTAGAAAGGCGAAACCCCGATTAAGTCCAAAATGTTTTGAGCGTGCAATCTTGTTGTTTATATACATTTCCGTAGTATCAAACACCGTTCATGCACTATTCAAAATTAAAACATTATAATAAATAATTGAAGTCGGTAAAGTACGCAATCATATCCACATTGGAGCTAATATAAAAGATAATGTGTATCTTTTATTTGTTCATCTTGAAGTGATGATTGATGAGCAAAGCTCAAAACAAAAATGCTTGAATCAGAGACGAGATTGTGATGGCCAGATTCAATGTAGTCTCGCCGATGCTAAGACCAGAATTCATTTATTGAGTTTCAAACCCAGGAAAACATGGATTCTGTGGCAAAACAAACAAACAAATACGAATTCACTTGAAGCATTTTTTTGTATTGTACCATTGCAATGTTCATTGTATTAGGATTTGCAACGGAGGAACTTGTCTTTTTCAAGGCCCATTTTATTTTATTTTTTGCTGATTACGAACAAAGATGATAAAAGACGAACAACAACACGGGCCACGGAGATTGAGTTGCGAGACCATTCCAGGGTCACGTTGGTTTAATTTTGGATTATGTATAACATTAAATAAAAGGAATGAATTGTTGGGTTATGATGAAGATTCATTCGGTGAGAGATGGTTCTATGCATGCATGCAACGGATAAGGAGTGAATAGGGTGACGCAGACCGCTTCAAGATGTGCTAGGAAGATTCATGCATGCATGTATTGCCGTCCGAATAATGGTTACCACTTAGTATTACAAAACGGCTCTCCCTGTTCGATTGAATTGAATCTTTATGTAAGATGCCCATCCTATAAGCGGATAAGAATAGCTAGAAGAACACGCTAGACGTAACGAAGCATCAAAAGTTCACGGAAACACCAACCAAATTAATTGTAATGGAGTGATACGTACTAAGTTTGCTCAAATGACGGATAGCTTAAATAGCGATTTTCATAAACTTGCCAAGGTCGCAAATTGAAATCTCAGATTTGGGTTGATAAATTTGACAAGGCTACAAATCCTCTTCGACCAGCTTCCAAACCAACTTAGCCAGTTTTATTAGTATAGTTTGATAAACTGTACTTAGCAAAACTATGAAGATGTCGTTTGCTGATTTGGTTTTAATGGTCATAGCTTAATTTAGGGTTAATGTCTTCAGATTACACATGTTTCGGGGTTGCCTAAGCAAGTCTTCAAGCTTTGTGAAAATTCTCAATTGCTGAAACACAAATGATGCCAGTTCACAAGACAACACTACTTGGATGAACATCTGATGGCATTACGATGATGTTTTATTTCCTGTTCACCGCACGTCACTCTAAACCCGGAGCTCCCCGATTTGTGCAGAGTCTGCAGACTCTCTAAACACATCAAATTTATTCAAAAAAGGGGGAAAAAAAAAGAAGGAATAGGGGCTTGTCTATTTACTTCTAATTTTTTGAGAGATGTTCAGCATAACATTTACAGAAATTAGAAACCAGGAAAAGAAAATTGAAAAAGACAAATAAATACAGAAAAGTTGGGGATAGCTGGATTTGAATATAAACACTAATTGATTGGGTTTTTTTTTTCTTTCATTTGTTTTCCAAAACTATTTACAGAATCCTCTTAACGTGAGTGAGAACATACAAAAACCAAAAGACTTGGCATAATCAAAGCCTTGAAACATAATAACATGTCAAATCTTCAATCATACAATCCCTCCTGCTCCCACACCTCCACAAGAAAATCAACCATTTCCTATCAGGGCCCAGAAAAAAATGTCAGGAACTAACAGCTACAATGAAATGCATTAAAAATCACGTCACATCTAATAGCGATTGAATACTTACAGAAAGAGGAATGGGCCGGGGGAAAGGATTTCTACTTTGAAGTAGACTTTCATAACTTGTATTCCAACTGCAGGGACAAGGGGTTAAGTTCAAATTAGAATAATTTTGAGAAAACAAGAATGAATGCAGAACACAACAACTGATAAAATTAAAGTAATTTCTCCCAGAGTTGTCCAACAAAAAAGATCACTTCACATCAATTATTAGAGCTGACAACAAATCAATGGTCTCAACTTACAAAAGCATATACAAT
>CAODLS010760382.1:0-15078 GCA_948243855.1 Flueggea neowawraea
GGTCAAAAAACCAAGAGGTTGCAAAGAAGAATCCTAAGCTTTCTGCCATGAACAAGAAATTTGGAATGATTCATGGCTTTTCCTCCCTTGCTAATATCATGTCCTTTGGAAGCCTTGCTATGCACTCATGGTACTTGGCAGGTAAGTTGAACCTGTAATTTGAACTTCAGTTAACAGGGGAACTTATTAGACTCGTTTGTCCGAGTCCCCTCTCGCATATTTTCCCGGTTTTTTGTCGCCAAGTTGTCTACTCTTGAACAACGTATCAGAATCAGGAATTTGTAATTCTCATATACTTGGAAATAAAATTCCACAGAATTATATAAACATGTTAAACTATTAAAGCGCATTTATGATAAACACTTTAACATATTTCAGTCTGCTAGATGTCAGAACAAGTGCATTCATTCAGGAATCAAAAGTATCATTCATCACATTGGTATGTGAAGTGAGTATATCATGGTAATTTAGCATTCTGTCTTTGCTGTTATATTGAAATGCTTAAGCCAAGGGTTATGTTGCTATGATGTGCTATGTTTGTTGGGTATTGCAATGTTTACAGTTTAGTTTACTTGCAATAAGATAGAGGAAATTAAATCTATTACGATGTTCAACGTGCTATATTCAATTTCCTCTATCTTAACTCTTTAAACATTGAGGGGTGATCATGTTGCAATGTGTGATTGTTGAAAGAGTTGACTTTCTCAACAAATGGAGTATACAATTTTCAGAAATATGGGATGTCCTGGTCTGTTTGCCTCTTTCTGTTATCTGATCTATTTATTTGTGGACGTTAGCGTTTCATGAATTAGTTGCATAACAATTGAATTATGTGCTGAAATTTGTTTCTCTTTAAGCAATGGTCATACTACTTTGTAGCTTGGATGGTTTAGGTTGGCAAGCATAAGTTGGTCTAAGCCCGGAGTCCTATTGATACTATGGACCAATCTTTTTATGTCTGTTCTTTTCTGTGGTAATTCAATTGTAGATCCGTCAGCCTCTTTCTTACAGGGGAGTATACTTCGCTTCTACCATGAGTTGAATGCCCCCAAGTTATCAGCATAAGTACCTTTTTTTTTTATCCCGGAAGACGACCAAATTCACCCAACCTCCAACTAGGTTAGGCTTAGGCTTAGGCTGACCCCGAGGTTGGATGGCACTACTTCCAGTCAACTCAACTAGGTTGACTTGTTTGGAGAGCAGCGGGTGAGAAATATCATTGATGAACTGAATAAAGCCTACATCGGCATATGGACTTTTGTTTTTGTGGTTATCAAGAAACAATGTGTAGCATATGGACGCTTGATTGTCTTTGTGGATCATATATGACCTTTGTCTAGTGACTTGCTGAAAACCGATTCTGAGTACTGAGTAGCCTCTTCCGTTATTACTGTTCTACGTTAATGGTAATGTAAAATACCTGAAGGCTGAAAAGTATGCGACTCTTCTGGTGGAGTGCTTGAAGGAAGAAAATGCTTTTTATTTTGGCCTACTACTACTAGTCAGGAAATCCGTTCCGTAATGGACAATACAGTACTTGATAGCCCGATGCATGCAAAGCTGCGTAGCGCTGCCACGAGTTTCGGGGCCCCTTAATATCTTGTGTGAAAGATGTGGTGAAGCGATCAGAATTGGAGTCATCAGCCATGGTTTGGATATGTTATTCATGTGCAAAATGCTTAAATACATCTGAATCTAGCTCTGGATGCAGAATTTATTCAGGATTAAACGTAGGCCAGAACCAGAAAGATTCTCAAATGTTTATCATCTCCAATCAAATGAATGTTACCGAGAAAAATCAAATACTGTTTTCTCCCTCCTGCACTTCAGCAGGTCTGCCAAAGTTCCCATTAGCTCAGAAAAACAATAGGCCTGAGCCTGGAATGGAAGAGTGGACCCAACAAAGGAAAGGAAAACGAAGAAAAAAGAGAAAAATAAAGAAACCCTGTAATCCAATTCATTTTCATCAGGAAAGCACGTGTTTAGATGGCTTTGAACCCCACATAAGCCCTGTTTTCACCTAAAATATCAAGTAATGATTTCTGAATCTACACCTCTTTTTTTTTTCTGAATCTGTATCTGTTTTTTTTCTTTTTCTTTTTTTTTCTGAATCTACAACTCTTTTCAACAAAACGCTCGACCGCAGAAATAGCAAGTAGCAACAACTAACTGTATTGTCCACTTCAGGAATTTGTACCCTACTCGGTTCCAGTGGTCCACCTCCACCCACCTTTTTAACTTTCCCACCATCCTCCAAGATTTAATCCTAGTTACATGGCATAATTGTGGAAGCAATTCAATGCCGACAAAATCACACCCTCTGACTTTGGATAATGACTACTATTGAATCACTTTTAACGTGCATTAATTTAGACAAAACGACAGCTTAAACTATAAAGAGAATCTTTTTAGGCCTAATCCTTACAAAGTCCCTCAAACTTGCAAAAGTGATGGACCTAACCCCTGACATGCTGACATAGAGATATCAGTATCTTTCAATTGCTCAAAAAGGCGTTTGCTCATTTCAAGTTGTTGATGTGGTAGTGTTTTCCCTTAAATACACATTAAAAAAGACTTAAACCAATTCAAAGTTTTTAAACCAACTCAACCATTCATTTTACTCATCCAAACCACTCCCACTCACTGTACACTTAACCAAACCATTTATACTCATCGTTCTCAGAATCTCGCCTCTCTTCCTCATACTCCAATCTAGAAACTCAAAACACCTCTCTTTCTCCAAACCCATAAACTTAAACACACGATATATAGAGAATAATTAAAGAACAAGCCTTGATGCTAAGCATTCTAGAGCTGCCCTGTCCTTACACAGCCAGCAATCTTCGTACGGTCCTCGCATGAACCTCTGTATTATTATAGGGAGTTTTATATCCATTAGCTTGGCAAAACCCCATTGGGAGACAAATAATTAAAGAAATCAAACCTCCCCAACTTAGTAATGCACACAACATGAAGAGAAGAGTTCAAACAATGCTCCAAAGAATAAGCAAAAACAAGCACGATCGAGCCAAAACAAGATAAATCAACGATCCAGAGCTCTCAATCACTGAAAATAAATAATGGGTTTGAAGTAAATGAAAAGGACTAAAAAAAGGTTGGAGGCTTAGAGCTAAAAAAGAAAAAAATCTGAAGAACTTACCAGAGTATAATTAAATAGTGGTGACCAAAACCTACAAAGACGGCTTTTTACTATTGAAGCATAACAACACACAATCTCAAGAATTATTTATAACCATAAAAAAAGAAACTAAAAATCTCACAATTCACGACAGCAAGAAGCGATCTCGTTGGCAATCCATGGTGGCGGTCGTGGTGGAAAGAGAGCAACGATGGAGAAAGAGAGAGGAAGAGAGGGGAGAGAGAGGTCCAAACGAGAGAAAAGATTGTAATGCCCGGTGAAAACAAAGTGAGAGCATATGAGAGAGAGGAGGAGCGGAGAGAAAGATGCAGATGAGAGTGAAAGAGAGAGATGAAGAGAGAGAGAAAGGAGAGAAAGATACAGAGGAGAGAGAAAATTGGGTGGTTTGGTTTGAAGGTGGTTTTGGTTTTGGCTTAAACGCGTGAGAGAGAGAGAGAGGTTTGGGTTGTTTTGGTTTGAAGGTGACTTGGCATCAATATTTTCCACATCAAATGAGTGTAACTCATCATCTTTTATTGTGACTAAAACAATTCGTAAAAAGGTTGGTTGATTGTCGTTTTACAAGTTTAAAGAGATTTTGTATTGTCATTTTGTAAATTCAGCGGGGTGGATAAGCTTTTGTAAAGTTGAGAGAGTAAGTTACAAAAAGTGTGCAAGTTCAAGGGAGTACACATGTATTAGGCCTTTATTTGAGTTTTCTGTTTTTTTTTATTAAATATGGCAAACCTTCTATTATGTCAACGAAGCTATATTCATTCAACACAATAAAAGAACCATTTTTTATTTGAGTTTTATGTTTAAAACTCTAACTCCTGTTTGAAACAAATGAATTCTACAAAATTTTGTAATTTTTTTTTGTAATTCTAAATTTTTATATTTAAAAGACAAAAAAATATTTATTTTAATTATAGGAATTGAATTCTATGTAATTGAATATAACTAAGCTAGTTCCTAATAAAATTGGTAGAATTTTCAAATGAATTCCACCAAAAAAAATTCATGCCAGAATTAACCTTGATCTTTTTCACTTACTCCAAAATTATTCCTATCTTTTTATCTAAACCTAACTCACGCACCTCTCCTCCCTTCGTACCTTCTTCAGTTTTATCCTCCATTATCTCATTTTCTATATACGATTTAGATCTCTGCATTTTCTTAAAGTCCATCGTGAATCATGATTGAGCAATTTTGCCTATTATGTCATGGGCATAAACAAAAGAAAGTTGGCCTGCACGACTGTGAGAAAAATTAAATGGTGATTTTTCTGTTTGAGTGTATGGCATTTTACTCTAAACACTTTTGAGTGGGTTAATTAAAATCATTTGTTGCCTACTTTTCATAGTTGGACTGGAATAGACAATTTAATTCCCTAGTGTCTTAATATTTGGGTGGTGTAAAGTGTTAATGGACAAGTCTATTGGGAAAAATACTTACTTGTATTAGGTGTTTATGGATGTTTGGTGGTGTAAGGTGTTTATGGACAAGTATGGTGAGGATGTGTGTCTTGATAGTTGTGTGAGAAATACTTTTTTATTTATACGTTTGAAAATACTTATTATATTAGTTGGTTTTACTGTGAATCATCTAATATAATGAAGATATATTAGAAAATAGATTGAAATGAATTTCTAATTCTTGACTTAGTTCAAACATGATTATAAAAAAATTAATTAAATTTTATATTTTAAATAATAGTATACCAAACAGGATAATTTATTTGTAAATGAATTCTATGTGAAATTTATTTGCAAATGAATTCTAAATTTTAAATTCATTTATTACAAATGGAGAAGTGATACTAAAATGACTTGACTAAAAACTCGTAGTTTAGATTAGTATACGAGAAAAATACCGTACAGGTGACATGAGGATGATGAGAATTTGATCTCATAATAACAATATGCGATAACCAAAATGGCTTAAAATTGTCATATCAAATCCCCGCCGTTTCTATGTCACTCGTATGATATATTTCTTGTGCATTAACCGAATTATGGTATAATAATTTATTGATTTAGTAGTAAACGTGCTGATTTTGAGCGAAATTGTAAGAAACCCTAAAGGAAGGCTGCGTACGCCTTTGCTGTGTTGGATGGATAGACACCAAAAAAAACAGCCATATTGGACTGGGACTCTAATTTTGTTGCCATCTGAGATTGTTGCTCACTACCCCAAAGCCAACCCGGACATTTTTGCTTCTCCGGGCTGTCGATTCTCGCTTTGTCCGACATGTGGGTCATCTATTCAATCTCAGGGTAGATTCTTACTCCTTTCCTTTATCTTGGTTATTCACATTTGTTGCACTGAACTTTAGGTCGCCGCATCCGAAATTCAAAGACCTACAAACTCAATCATTTTTGCCAAGACGTGGCGTGTGACATATGTTACATTTATCTTCTTTTTTAGGTAATTTTATTTTTTTCAGCCGAAAATTAAATTTTAAAAAAAAATAAATTTTCAATTTTTTAGTGTTAAAGTTACTCAAACTATAAACCCACTAATATATATATCTATTAATGCATGCACAGTTATTGCAAACATTTAATTGAATCATTGATAACTTCTGATTGCGGCAGTTGAATAACTATTAAGATATTTGATTGCTAAGTAAAAATATTGTCCACAAATTATACCAAACTGAAACTAAATATCGTGTTTATTGCAACTGCGCAAGATCTCATTTTCAAGTCATTGCTTTGATGTTTCTGAGTTGAGACAGGCTAAAAGTACGACAACTACAAGCCACTTACATACTAACAACACACATCCATCACTAAATAGATCAATAATAACTCGTATCACCTCTGCCGATGACATAAAATGAGTCTTCCATGACAAGATGACCTAAATGTAATTTGCATTCCATTGACTAACCAGTCATTTCTATAGGAATTGTATCCGAAGAATGACCAAGACAACTTGGAATGCTTTTTTCATTTTTTTCTTTCCCTAAGCAATGAATAAAGAATCAGCTAATGATCTTGCCACCAATGAGCAGCAACCTAAACAGTATTACACCAAACATCGGCTATGTGCTGGAACAATAAGGCTATTCAATGGGTGCTTGTCACCCCTAGTAATAATAAACGTGCAGGGAATAAGAGAACCAAAAGCAAATGCATGTGTTGCGATGCGACCAGCCTGGTGAAACGCTTCAGTGACTCCTTGCCAGTCTGCAAGACGCCAGCAAAATTGAATTGGTTTTGGCCTATTTTGATTGTTGTCACAGACCTCCTCGGGATTGCACTACCATTTGTGCCATGTGGAGCCAGAACAGACCACCAGAACTTGCGTCGATGCTCTCGTCTGGCCCTCCTGATGCGGTTTAGCTCTTGGCGAATTACACTCCTCACAGATTTCAAGTAGGAATTCATGTCATGATCCCTTTGAATTGTTCCCCCAGATCCGTATGCAGATCGATCACTTAAGATCTCAAGTGGGTGTGGCGAGTTTAAGAACACATTTTGTGCAGACCTAAGCTGCTTCTCTGCATTGACATCATCAGATAACGCGCAGCTTAGGAAATACAATCCACTGCCTGAAGGAAGAAGATAATGACTAGGCGAGAACTTCTCATCTGGCTGTAAAATCAGAAGCTCGCCCATCGGAGCATACAATAACTTCTGCAGAAGAGCAAAATTTTTTAGTGAATTCCCAGTGAAACATCTATAAAAGTTGATAGCGCATTTAAGATGTCAAACTTTACCTGATTATTTAGACAAGGGTGACTACGGAACCTCCCATTGACAGCCTTCAGAAGCTCTGCAACATGATTAGGATAATTGCAAGAGAATGCCCGGGGAACAATATCTCTGTGCATTGTAATTGCTTGAACATGACTTCGTGGCAACCCCAGCTTATGTAGGAGAAGATCACCTCCGCACATGACGGATGGAGCTCCAAATGTTATAACAGGAAGTAAGGAAGAGGGTGGGGCCTCTCCTCTAATAAGCAGCATCAGATTTATTAACAGTGACAAGCTTCCTCCAAGAGAATGCCCCGTGAAACGGAATGTTGCACGTCTGCCATGAGATTTTAGATGAGAACGGACTTCAGGCAACATCTGTTCATACATACCCTTTGCAGCCTCATAAATGCCTCTGTGCACAAGTACATCCAGACCCTGGACCAACAAGATGTATCAAATTTAAGAAATTCTATTATCCTTTACTGATGGGAAATCGTTGTTCAGGCATTCAAAAACTCTCGAATAATGTTCTTGCAGACTATTTTGCAAGAAGCATTTCTGTGAATTCAATAATGGTGCATTCTTTTACAGTGAAAGTGAACATTCAGATGGAGGGCGCAAAAAGAGAATATCACAAATCCCGAGAATAAATTACCTCAAATTCAACAGGCTCAAAAAGCAGATTTGCTTGCCAAGATGCCAATGACTCGGACCCCTGCAAACAAGATGATAAGACTTCAGAGACAAGATAGAAAATACCAGTGACTAAAAGAGAAAATTAATTTGTGAGAATATTATACCAGTACAAAGGGTAACAATAACAGTCCTACATATAAGAGGTACATGCTCACTATGACACTATCACTGAGCAAAGAGAATCAATGTTATCAAAACAAGGAATACTTAATTCTATGTCCAGGCTTCCAAATCACCTCTACTCAGAAAAGTATTCAGTTAGATCACTAAAAGCTTTATGTGCATTACCTGAATCACAAAGTATCTTGTAGCCTGATCATCATCACAAATAAACCATTCACATGGTGATGAATGTGTTGAACTTAGATCATCAGCAACAGCCTGTTTTACTTCTTCCTTAGCAGCAACCACAGCTGTAACTGAGTCAGTAGTTGCCATGAGAGAAGCCACATCGGGGTCCATCATATCAATTTTCTCGCCGTTTACAATATTTCCTTCAGGTGACTCTTTAGAAGCCTCAGTTTTTGAGGATTTGAATGGAAGTATACTTTTTGTGTGGGAGTGCAAATAAGAAGCTGCAGAGGCAGCTATCTCGTAAGCAGCAGAGGCACTTATGCGATACCCATTGTTCTTCTGCTCCTTAACTTCTCCTGCCTCATTCAAAATCCCTGTTTCTGTTTCTTGATCTTCGGGCAAGACCTGGCTATTCTCAACTTCTGATGCCAGCTCCCTTTTCTCTATGGATGAGGTCACAAATCGAAGACTGCGATATTTCAAGAGATGTCCCGGCTAAAATTATCAAAGGAAGAAAGATTCATCAAGCTTTAAGTGTCTATAAAGCAACCATAATAATTGATTCTTCACTTGAAAACATTTAACATTGACATAAAACCACCCAAAAAAAAAACTATGAAATGATTTCCAATAAGGCATTAAGTTCACATAATATAGAATTTGGCACGAAAAGAATTCAAATGCATCATCCAGAAAAAATCTATCGGGTAATACAACAAAACATTTCTTCCAATACTCTAAATTCTCCAAGTTGTATCTTGATATGAAAATCTGACAACTTCAGATCCCAGAAAACGGAGGAAAAACAAAGAACTTGATCTAAAAACTAAAAGGAAAAAACTTAGATCCAACAAGAACGAGAAAAATGAGATCATAAGGTCAGTACGGATTGAAAAGAGAATGTGAGGAATTAAACTATTTACAATTAAATCTAAGATCCCATAAACCCACCAATCAAATCCTAAAACCCCTTCAATCCCTCCAAACTTCCATTTCTTCAATTGCATCCAAAAACAACATATAAATGGAAGCATCAACGGAACACATTTATCATCAATAAACAAAAAAAGGGTAAAAAGATATTACCTTAATTTTTGTTACGCAATAAGCCAAGTTTCCAAGATAACACATTTGAGCATACAACTTGGCTTCAGCTAAAGAAACTCTCTTTAACAACCTCGAGAACGATTCTTTATCAAATTCAACGCTTTTTTCGTCATCATAATCGACTCTACACGCATCACACTCCTCATCTTTATCACCATGGTTGTTCACATCACCACCATTCCCTGCAGTACCTTCTCTTTCCGAATCTTCATCATCAAGACTCTTCCTTTTCACCTCCTCTTCTCTCCTCAGAGACCTAACGTGCAAAATCTTCAATACCCAGTTCCTGTTTTCTCCCTCTGCCTCCTCCACGTCACCACCAATACTTCTTGTCGTTTCCCCATTCTCAACCAAAACGCCGTTGTCCAAAGCCATTCCATTGTACCGATTACTCTTTCCTCCACCAGGCCACAACGACTGTAGAGGGTACATAAAAGAGAACCTCGAGGACAATCCGCTCTTCTGAGGCGGAGGCGCAGCCCCCGTGGACTTATCACGTGCCACCGCACTAACTTGAGACGCACCCACACGAGCCTCCAAGGTGGCACCCCCGACGGAGAACGGAGAAGGTATACCGTGAATCCCTGTTTTTAAGCAGAACGTATCCATATCCCTAAATGGTTTTTGTGCACTGTTGAGCTTGAAAAATGTCAAGAACGAATCTTTCTTGGTCTTTGCTTTTTCTTTGATAAATATTTCTACTTATATAGCCAAAAGAATAAAAGAGAGATTGTTTGTGAATCGTACAAAAAGAATGCAAGAAGGTTCTGGTCTTAACATAACCCAACAATCTTTGAATTTTCAGCTTCAATGGATATGTACATACATACAAAGCTCTTCTTCTTCCTTCTTGGTTCGGTTTTCTTGATTTTAAAGTACAGAGAGAAAAACGAGTACAAGATGACTTTTCCCCTGAAAAGTGGCAGAAATGGAGGAATTTAAAGAATAGAAGGAAAAAAAAAATTGATTGGAATGAAAATGTAACAAAACGGGTGAGCAACCTTGACGATGGCTTTTCGCTTTTTAACCCATTTTTCTGGGATCTTTTGATCATTGCACGGACTTATAACGACGTCGTTTTGACGGCATTTTTCAAATAATATTTAGTTTATTTCTTTTTGGTTGTTGAATTATGAGGTGGCGCACATGATGTGATTCTTTGTGTGAGTAGCGTGTTGTGGGAAGAAGAGGTTGGGTCTCGTGGGAAGCACGTGTGATAGGGGGACCCACAAAGCCGGTTGAGTTTGAACAGATCGTGCCGGGGATATGTCCGGAGACTGCCACGTCAGAGGATGCAGATGAACTACAATGCACAGAGCAACAAGAACAGACGTGTCCGTAAAAGACTTTCCTGGTACTTGTATACGTACTCCTACGTAGAGATGAGTAGTATTTGTCTTCATTCCAATTTCAAGAATGTCTTTCTGCTATGTTAAAAGCGTGTCTACCATGACAATGTCCACTTGCTGACACCTGTCCTTCTTCTTCCTTGCAGCTTGCGAACTAACCAAAAAAAGGTGTGTTTTACCTTCTAGCTAAAATATGGAATTAAATATGGGTTTTTAATGTAAGACACGATACGGTTTTGGGTTTAATATTAGATTGTTAAATGGGAAAATTAGGACAACAAAAAGTGGGTAGTTGAGAAATGTGGAGGTTTAGCTAATTGACTAGCATGAAGTGAAGGGCCTCATTTTTTGGCAGAAATGGAGGTGGGAAATAAAGGTTGTGGAGCGTTTGCCTAAATATAGGTGGAAGTTGCATGGAGAACAAACAGGCATACCAATTACCAAGCACGGATGTTTAATGGGCCGCAGCTATGAAACTGTTAATTTATGGGGCCTAGACCTAGTTTTGTTTTTACAATCCTTGAATGTATTATACCAACTCAAGTTGTTATGAAATTGAAAGAGTTTCCTAAATTTTTCTAAGTACTTGTTTGGTTGTCGGCGAGTGTACTGTACAAGTGTAAATTCGAATGAATAAAATTAGACATATTTTGTTAGAAAGAATTTAAAAATTGAAGAGAATTTGTACCTTCTTTAAGTGCTTTACTTTCTCAAATTTTGAGAAATTTACTCTCAGAAAAGGAAAAACTCAGTAAGTTATATTCCCTGAACTAAAAAAATCTATGAAACCGAAATACACTCATATCTCATAAAGTGTTTTGCTTTTTTTTTTTCCTAGTAAAAGGAAGCAACGACGATAAGTAGTAACATACTCCTATTAGACGTTACCATGCAGACATTCTCCTCGTTGTGAAATGTTTCAAAAGCCATAACTGACACCTACAGCGGAGTTGGGCTCGTGCACGAATGTGGTCACCGCAACACCACATCGAGGGCTAGCAACCAGAAAGGCCAATCAACCCTGTTGTAATACGTGACATGAGCCCGTGATAATCGGGACTACCCAGGATTAAATCGCTCCCTCATGAGTTCGAATCTGTGCAGCGCAAACTGAGGTCAGCGCCCCATAGCCGCTAGGCTATCCTGATGGGTAAATATGTTGTTGTTTAACACATACAAAACTTGAAGATTTTGTCCAAAGTTTTTTCTTTTTAGTTAATGCTTATATGAGATTTTTTTTTTGTTCAACATATGTTAATTTTTTTATTGAATTGATTAGTATTAATGTTGTCTGTGTTTTATTCTTAATTTGACTCCAACATAATTATTGAAATTATACTTAATTTTATTAATAATAAATTATTTTTAAAATTTTAATATATTTATTAGTGGCTTAATGAGAATGTATTATTGTACTTTTTAAAACCAGTTCTCAGGAAATAAATATTTTGACCAAACAATAAGTTATAATAAATAAACCAAATATGAAAAAATATAAATTTTTAATAAAATATTTTTTTATGAGTATAAATCTTTTAAAATCAACTTCCTTATAAATATTAAAAAATTGGACTAAACGAGAGCTAAATTATAGAGTTGAGTTCCCTTAGGTTTTGTTTGGTTTATGACGTGCCGAATATGGGCTAAAAAAATTAAGCCCATGAATTAAGTTGTACGGAAACTTTGGTGCCCAGAATCCAGATATTTGGTTTAACGGACCGAGCCATACTTAATTTTTTCAATCAACGCGGCCTTCCATCCGGACTGACAGAAACCATTGAAGAAAGTAGAAAGTTTAGAAACAGTATTGTTGTTTATTTAGCCTCCAATTGAAATCGCTAATAATAAATCCGGCATTACTGCGGTTCAACACTTCCTTCACCGATTCCCAGGTGAGTTTCAAATCTATTTGAACTTCGTATCACTTAGGTTGTGGGTTTTCTCTGTTTGGTTCAAAATTCGGATTGTTCTGGAACGAGATGGAGCTCTTATTGCCTTCTTCTTCGCCTAATAGCTGATGCGAATTTACTTATCCTATTAGTATATGATTGTTGATGACTTTGCTTAATGGTGTTTTTATGTGTTCTGTAAGCTCCTGGAAGGTAGAAAGAAAAAGATTCGATCGTTGAATTTGTTTTGTAGAGGAATCTGATTGGAAACTAATAATAAATTCGCTTCTTGATTTTTCTGCACTGAAAGTTGATGACCTTTTTCTTTCATGGTGCAACTGAGCATTGGTAGCTTCAATTAGAAAAAGAATTTCAGTGGGACTTTTTATAAAATGTTTTACAATAGGATGGCAATTTTTGTCTTTGAATGTGCCATTTTGAGTGCTGGTTCTTTGCCTAAACTTATATACATGTGCGTAGGATTGGCTGGGTTTTAGAAGTGTTGGCATTCAAGAAGAAAGGCCGCAGTGAAGAATGAACAACTCGTCTGCAGGACCCTCGTCCAAATCAAAAGTTGGGGCCTCCCAGCCTTCTGAAACTTCGTTCAAGCGAAAACGAGGAGTTTTTCAGAAAGACTGTAAGTGGGAGGCGAACAATTTTTTTTAATAGATTTCCAAAAGTTTCTTTGTTAATTTGTTCTCTTTTTTTGTAATGTTGATGTTACAGTGCAGCACATGATGTATGGCTTTGGTGATGACCCAAATGTAAGTGCTGGAATCTCTTTAATTCTGTAAAGTAACAACAGTTTATTTAGATTTTGGTTATCTAACATTCTTGCTTATAGACTATAATTGTAGTGCACTCTTTCGAAGCAAACATATATATTTTCATACTTGATTTCTCTCTTGCTTTCATGAGAGTTCAGTTTCATCCTATTTGGCAATTCGTTATCAGCTTAAATGGATCTTAAGTCGTGATTGTCTTGCTGTTCAAGTGGATAACTAAGTGTAGGGGTGCTTCAATGTTGAATGTTGATTTTGATGCGTGTCATGATTTTATACACTAAACAAGAAATTGTTTTTGAGAAATCAAATGAGGAAACTGATGGCTCAACCACTTTTACCCCTTGCTTTTCTCTGAACCAAAAATATGAATAATTTCTTAGGTGGTGTTGATCAAATGGGTTGTTTAGTTAAGATGCTGAAGAGAATCATGTTAAATTGTATCAGCTACCCTCAAACAAAAACAACGGAATGGTTTCTGTACTTTATTTAATTTTGTTAATGATGTTTTGCTGTCACCAAAATCATTACCCTGTTGGGTGTAAGCAGTTCAGCATTGCAATTTTATAGGATTTGTATTTTGTGTGTTTCTCATGCAAAATTTGTTTGGTGTGATCAGCCACTTCCTGAAACTGTTGCACTCGTTGAAGACATTGTTGTGGAGTATGTCACGGATTTGGTAAGCTTCATTATAGCTCAGTAATTATATATCACTTGTGTTAAGACGATGTTCCAGTAATATAAATTAATATGTCTGCAACTCCTTTTGTTCTTTCTGCATAGGCGCATAAAGCTCAAGATATTGGATCAAAGAGAGGAAAGCTATCAGTGGAGGATTTCCTCTATCAAATTCGGAAGGTACTTTTTCTGCACAAATGTAACATCCTTTTTCCAGTTTTGCTGAAAACTTTATATTCATATCCTCTTCCCGTGTCCCTGTTCAGAGCCATACTATGTTGAGAGTCGTGCTATGTGTCTTACATTACATGCAGTCGTGATTGTTCTTTGTCTAATGCTCTGGTAGATTGATCCTACAGGACCTGCCAAAGCTTAACCGCTGCACGGAGTTGCTGTCCATGCAAGAAGAGCTGAAACAAGCAAGGAAAGCTTTTGAGGTCGATGAAGAGAAGCTAGCATCGCTTGAATGATGTAGAGAGTGTGGCACCCATGTTTTCTTGGCCGGTGCAGCTTTGTTGAGAGGGTGGTTATGTATATAACGGGACCAATTAACTCACATGTTCTCTCTTGTTTCTTCTTTCGAGAGAGTTTATTACAAGACTGAAACTTCGTTTTTAAGCCACACTTGCTTGGCTTACGGTACGGCACTGATACGGTCCGTGTGGGACAACCAAAAGTTCAGATGTGTGGGACAACCAAAAGTTCAGATGTGTGATTTTAGAATTACACTTCATTTCAGCCTTTGATTGGGCCACATCATTTAATCAAGTAAGTGGGCCCCACTAATTGATGTTTACAAAATAACGGTCAAGATTAGATTTGGTGTTTGCAAATAAATCTCAACCACTCCCGCACCTCTCGTACACAGTGTTTCCCGGACAACAACCAAAATCCACTTACCTCGTCTGTGCTCAGAACTATCTTTTCCTAGGTGACCGTCGCCTTTTCTGTTTAAACAGTAAAAATATAGCTGTTGATTAACTGCAATCAGAGGAAATCCCGCTGCTTAAAAGATGATTCTTGTTGTTAGTCAAAAAAAAGCAAAAAACAGTTCCTTGTTGATCTAATCCCACTCTACACTAAAATTTTCGATTAACAAACCACCGCGAACAAAAGATGGTTCAATTGGGTAAGCTGCGTAGCTCAAGCAATATGTATGCTATTGCTGGTCCCTAACAGTATCATGTGTCGAGATAATTGAAAGAAGAAAACAAAATCTCAAGCTCTCTAGATTTCTATAAAAATGTCATCTTACAATGGCTACAATTCTTTTAGGACCCAATTAAAGAATTCTAACAGTATAATCCTAGCCAAGAACTGCCTTGATCTTTGTCTTCTGGTTTTCTGTTACTGACGTGGTTAAAAAGGACCTCAAAGATAACATAAAGATCTCCCTTCTTTGTGTTAAAATGCACCGGCATTCCTTCTCCTTTGA
>CAODLS010760385.1:0-10341 GCA_948243855.1 Flueggea neowawraea
ATAAAAAGAGTATCTTACACTTGAGTGATCTGCCTGCTCTCGTGGTTTCCCCTTAAAATGGTAATTCTATCTCTATAACGAACTTTCAGTGCTACTAAAAGCGTTACAGTCTCAACTGAATAATACCCACGATCTGCACCAGTGCACTAATGAATATCAGCAAATGCCCATGCATATAGTCTTTCAAACATGATCCATATCAGAAACAACATAATTATCCAAATGTGAATAATATCCACACTTCGTGCTCATCATATTGATTGAACCATCTTTATCACATCAAGAGCTCTGTTCTCTAACTAACTCTACCGCCACATTCTCAATAGCAGCTTATTACACCATCGAAACCCCATAAACCAATAAAAATTCAGAACAAAACAAATTGAAATCCAGCGACACTAAACACCCGCAGAATAGCATTAAAGAAACACAGAACAAGAATCCTCAGGAAACAATATTCCAACAATCCATTCTCTATCAAATAGTTGTAGTTAGTTCGTTTCCGTTCAACAGTCTTTCATACCCCAACAAACTGCCAAGCCCAACCCCTACAGAAAAACTACATTCTCTAAACAAGCATAACAATTTCAATAATTACAATCACTCAACAAAAGCAACAGTGACAATAATATTAATAAGGAAATACTTAACAGACCTACATAGTCCCCCATGAAAAGATAATTGGTATCAGGAGCATTTCCACCGATTTTAAAAAGCTCAATAAGATCATAAAACTGTCCATGTATATCTCCACAAACCGTCACCGGACACTTGACCGGTTGCACGTTCCACTCCTCCACAAGAACCGCTCTAGCCTGATCGCAAAGCGCCTTCACCTCTCCCTCCGGCAGCGCCTTGCACTCCATCAACTGCTCGATCTGCCTCTCCAGATCTCCCTGCGTCGCCGCCATCCGCCTCCGTCAGATCCTCCCTTATCTTCACCAACCTTATCGGTGCGAAACGGCGCGTTTCCGAGATCTCTCTGTTTCTGTGCTTCTTGCTATTAACATTACTTACTCTCCCTGTGGTTGGTGTGAGGGAGGGAAATTGGGGATTTTTTTTTCCTTCTTCGACTGGAATTTTGTGAGATTAAAAAATAAATTGAAGGAATTATTAGAAGAAGAGGTCTGAAATGAAACTCAAATGCAGCTGAAATTGGGGATTTTTTAATTGGTTTGTTTTGTTCAAAATTGATCATTTTTCTTTCTTTCCCGGTGGCTCCGCCTGGTCAAATTCGTAATTTGGCTGACACGTGTTAGCCTTAGCTACTCTTTTTTTTTTTAATACTCCTCTTTTTCTTGTCTTTGTTCATTCAATTTCAATGCATCTTTTTATTTTTTTTCTCTAAATTTATTTTTTTTTCTTTTTCATTCGTTGTGACTCTGAGATTATATAATTGTTATCATGAAATTTTCTAGAAAAAAACGTCATATATTTATTTAGAAAAATCAATTAACTTAAATAATAAGAGTATATATTTGAGATAAATTTAATAAAAATATATTGTAAAATAAACTGTATAGTAATAATAAAAAAATAACATGTTTTTTTAAATATAAAAAATATATAAATGAAATATGACTCAAACAAATATCCTAGTGTAATTTACAAAGAATCAGTAAAATTTGGACATCTTCATATATGGAAGGGACTTTTTTGTTGTAATTTGAAAAGAAATGTATACATATTATCTGGAATCTATTAAAATCCCAAATCACCCAGGTTTAATTCTGACTTATATTATTAGTCTGGTGGCCTGAATTGTACGAATTGACTGGTTCTTCATTAGACTGGTAATGGGTTGTTTGTTGGGGTTCCTCATGGCCTGTTATGGTTGTTCGGGGAGGTCCACAGAAGGATGAAGAACATGGTGCCAATGAGACATGGCCAATATTTCTATGATCAGGACCAGATAGATCCAATCCCATTTGCTCCCTTGGGCTGTGTCACACATGCAACAAAAACACCCAAAATTTTCTTCATACATCTTGTGGAAATTGCCTGACCTTTTTTTTCTACTATCATCAGGTACACTTGATTATGGTTCGGTTTGAATTTGCTATTAGTTTTCACGAATTTTTTTTATACATTAAAAATGGGGTTAATTTTATTCAAGGTCACTTTGGATTTACGTTTGTTGTAGCACGGTCACTAAACTCACTTATATTTCATAATAGTCATCAAACATCGATTTTCATTCCTAAACGGTAATTTTGGCAGGTTTTTACAAATCGTTGGCCCAAAATAACAACTGGACATGCCACGTTACTGAAGAATGAAGAACAAGTACACTTGTTGACGGAAGTATAACAACTAGCCCTCATTGAGATATAAAAACACATATGAGCTACATATAAGAAATCGTTGGAAGATCCTTCTATAAATCAGGCCTCAGAGTTTATGTCAATCCACTTCTTTGTGGATTAAGTTTTAATAAAATTTTAGCATTTATAAAAAAAGCCTAAGATTACAAAATATAAAATTTATGAATGAGAAGAGTTATGGACTAGACATCAAGATATAATAATGTCATTAAAAGAATCCACAATTGTCCCTAATGATTTCATTCTCGTAACACTTTGGTTGTCTTAGGAGAAATATACTAATAAATAATTTTTAATCTCGACTTTTAAATGAGGTGAAATCTATAACATATCTGCTCAAATTTTGAATTTAGTAATCTTTAAACCCAGTCCAGTGAAAACCAAAAATGGAAAGGTAAAGAGGTTAATACAAAAGCTTGGTAGAGAGCTTCTTTTGATTTTATTTTTCTTAATTTGCTTTGTCTTTGGAGATATAGAATGGCGATGATATATATTCCTTTGTTCCTTTTTTCGTAATTTTGATTGCCACGAGACGAGAAAAATCTCATGCAGTTTTTACAAGTTTGAATGGACCAAAGACCAAAACAGTTATCCACCCCCACCAAAGAATCCCTAGAAAAAAAACAGTTATCCACCCCCACCAAAGAATCCCTAGAAAAAGACTAACAAAAGATGCAATTAATTTTACCTTTTTTCCCCCCTTCCATCTTTAATTGGTGGATTCACTTTTGCTTTACGAACTCAGTACCAATCTCTTTAATTTCACTCAAACCATACACATACACATATAAAACCAACCATATATTATATATACCCCAAAGTAAAGCAAAGTCGATATATTGACTGACAGATTGAGAGTGGGACATGCATGCCTACCCTACACATGTACTTGTGCATGGCTGCTACAACATATTTTGATTATTGTTCTATGTTCTGTATGCCTTGTCTTCCCATGGGTTGGTGCCTACATTTCTATATCTTTTTCATTCACAAAAGTAAAACATAATTTATGTAATCTTATAAATAATGTCTCTTTAAATCATCCGATATCTAGATACTTTTGACATCCAACTAATCTGAATTTGAACTATACAAGACTTATATGAGCGACAAAACTCTTCACATTGAATTTTATAACTTTCCAATACTCAGAATTTGAACTCGAGATATCAATTAATCCACCACAACTCTCAGTTGTAATTTATATCTATTTGGTTGCTCGGTTAGCCACACTTCAGTAATAAAAAAATCACAACGAATATGTAAACATTAAAGTATTAACATGATATAGGCAAAGGGAGTCTAATCTTTTCTGGATTCTTTTGAGCATATATGGATTTTGAGTGAAGCAGGCAAGCTGGCCTCCCTTTTTCTTTACTCTCCACCATTTCAAAATGAACAATGTCGTGTTAAGTAAAAAAGATATGAGTTGCACGGTGGGATTCTCTGATAAATTTTAAGGCGTTTATAGTCCCACTTTTTAAAGAATACACGCAAGATGGCATGGCAGACATCTTGTTTTCATGTCTTGTGTGTGCTAAAATCTGCCCCGAGCTTCTCATGCTCTCCCACTTATTTAAGATCGTCCAGGAGGTCTTTTAGAATAACCTGCTCTCCTGAAAGTATATATGGACAAAAAAAAATACTAAAACGGATGACTAAGCTAATAAGAAATTATATAAACTTAATTATGCGTTTTCTTTTGTGAAATCAATCCTTTTTCGAAGAGGCAAAATGCTTATTTTTTTTCCTTTTCTTTGATGCATGTTTAGTGAGAAATAACGTGAAAAAAAGGAAATTTATTCTGCTAATAAAAAAATAAAATATAGCAATTAGCAAGCCAAATATGTGTGGTATGGTAGGGCAATTTATTTGAACTGGTGGATGATTTAATTGTTGGCTTACGTCTGATAATAAAGATAATAAAGGAAAGCCAAAAGCAGTAAAGAGAAAAAAAGACTGCATGAAAAAGGCTAGTTAATTAAAGGGCTCAGAAATGAGGAGATCTGAGTAAAAATGTTACTACGTAGCTTTGAATAAACATGTTTAATGGTGACAGGTGGAATAAAGTGGCAATAAGAGACTTTATTCCTTTTCTCTGCATAAGGTTAAGCATGGATTAGAACATCTTCACCACTATAACTATTGCTAAAAAAAATCAATGTAACAGTTAAAGCACCAACCCTTATGGATTTTCTACTTCTTTTTGTTTCTTTTTCGTCCCACATAAGGAACTTTCATTATTTTCTTTTCCTTAGAAGACCCTTTATCATTCTAATACACCTAGGTCAGAGTCTTTTTTTATATATTAACTTTCTTTCTGGCAAAAAACAAATTTATAAACGATTTTATATCATATCATATTATATCGTATATTTTGTTATTTTTTTTGCTTTCAATCACATGTCTACTTGTTTTAGTTTTTCGATGATAGAAGAAGAAAACGATTTTCTTGATATCATTTTCGGTATTTGAATCTCAGTACTGCTTTGGCTTAGAGTGAGTGAAGAATCACTACAGGCAACCAAATCATGGACCAATCATCATTAAATAAATTATAAACATATTTGTAAATAAATTTCGTTACAAGTGATCATGATTTGTAAATTATATTAAGATGGCTTTTTTTTTTGTTCCCCTAATTAAGGTGCATGCCTTTATTGGACTTTTGTCTTCTTAAGATCAACCAGGAAATCAAAGAACAAATAGTTTTTTAACAAATAGTTTAAAAATAATTATTGAATATTAATGAACTTCTTTTCCCTATTACTGAAGTTAAACTCCTAAATTGTTATATAAGTAGAAACTTTTAATTGCTACATATCCTTCGTATGAATTCAAAAATAGAATAAATCTACAAACTTATTATTATATATGCATGATACACATTAATTATATAAATTAAAAGGACTGGAAATTGACTAAAAGGCTTTAGTATACAGGAAATTAAGACCATAAATCTAAAAGTTGTCATATATCTGAAACAAGAGTTTATCTTAATTAGGTTGTAGAGAAACATTATCTGATATTAATATCAATATAATATGAGATTTAGGCTAGACAACTATCAATTTATTTTTTTCCATTATTTTTCAGACAATGCGACGTATAGAAAAAACAAAACGTAACAAAGAGAAGCCTAATGTTGTTAATCCGAAAATGATAAATATGTACCTGTTATGGATAGGGTCAGGACCGTTAGGAACTCGTCTGTTGCTCATCATGTAGTTATGATCCAACTTGGGATCGTAAACAAGCTTGTCTCTTCCTATCACTTCCTGGTGTTTCAAAATTCCGGCTGACTCAGCCACCCCAAGAGTCGTCCACGTTTTAGTTGCTCCGCCTTGAAAGCTTCCTACCAGAACAACCAACAGGAACCACACAGCCGCCATGGCACCAAGTAAGACCACCTTAGGCAAGGAACTACTACTACTACCCATATATATTTATATTAAAAAAAACTCTAGGACCAAAAATATTAATTGGTTTGGTGGATCAATAGTTGTTAAGGGTCCAAATTGAATGGTGGAAAACAAGAGAAGGAAGGGTGAGAAGGGAAAGAGGGGAGGGTGGCCATGCTAACTGCTAAGGCAATAATTTTTTTGGGGAGGGAAGTTTTTTACTTGAAGGGGGGTATGGTAGGCATTCTTTATAGGTTGGAGCGACTCTGTTGCACTTTCTCGAATGCTGAGAGAGTAAGAGAGAGGAAGGCATTAGCTGGTTTCGAACATAACAAAGGAAGGAACCATCTTTGCTTTATACTGATAAGGTCCCAATACAGTACAGTACACTCTTTCTTTTATTTTCTTTGACGTATTTTCATGCAGTTGCCATGTGTACGAGAACAAATAAAGGTTCTCACTATCATCCTTTACGTACAATATGGGAGAAGTGAGGGAAAGATTACGAGATACCCAGTTGGAGATTTTAAGATTTAGTTGGCTTTGGACATGGACAAGGCAAATGTGCAACTTAGTGCTACGAATTATCTTCTATTAAGAGACATACTATATGTTGAAATATTTATAAGAGAAATTCAATTTGCATCTGTAAGTTTATTATAACTTAAAATCATCATGATGTATATGGTTCATTGTCTATTATCTGAAATGTCACTCCACATTTTAGTTAAATCAACTAGACTGACTCATTTAAATAATATATGACACTAATTACTTTCATTCAACTCAATTAGATTGATTCTAAAACAAACAGAGTATCATATATGTGGTCCATAAATATAATTAATAGTTTCATATGCTAAAAGAGACCATGCAACACTTATGGCGCGATATTATGCATGTGCTTTGACAATCTAACACAACATGCTAGAACTTAAATGCAATGCCACCCTAGATAGACTATATTTAGTCCAGTTCTGAATATCCTCGCTTGTAACTTTTCTGTCGGAGGACATTCCATTTTTATTTTGAAAAAATAAATATATAAAATTCCAAGGAATTGAGAAAATTAAGACATAAAAATGATCCATTGACTCCAAGAAGCGCGTTGACATGCTTCAACAATCAATAAAACCAGGAAAAAAAACGTCAATGGATGGATTCTTGGAAGAATCGTACGTCTCCAAATGATTGGGAACTAAACTTTTCGAATGATAATGATTTTGTAGCTCTACAATACATCTCATTTTTCTGTATCATGCAATGTTTTACATAGATATGCATGAAATGCTAATAACAACATTTAACTTATTTTTTAGTACAAAATATTTAGTATAACTTTTTAAAATTATGTTATTTTCTGTATCTTTTTATCATTAAAAATTTTACTATCCGCTAATTATTTACTAAATTTTATGCTTTCTAAACAACTCTGTAATAAATACAAAAAGAAAAGGGAAAAATTGTTTTTCTAGCGCCAGAAGGGAAAAAAAGAGAGACTTGATACTAATATAGAACAAGGTAAGTAGTCTAAGTTCTAAAATATCCATATATGTAGTTCGAAAATTGCGGCGGCTTTGCTCGAGTACATTAATTTGTACACAATGATTTTATAGATATCGATTGTACATACAATATTACAACACATATATACTTCCCATGTACATGCAATATTCTCTTAGACAACAAACATATGCTTAATTTACGTACTTTATAATATTAATTGCAGTAGTCGGCATGGTCCACGTATATATGCTCTAGTCACTTGAACCACTCTTAGTTGGAAATCGTAATTTAAACATATACTATATATTATGTACTGTGTGTTGAGAGAATGAGGAACCTAGATATATATGTGATATAGAGGAATATATTAAATCTTGGCAACATAGATGTAAATGAATAATGAATATCAGCTAGGAATAGACCCAGAACAGAACTCGATACTCATTACGCCTTTGATTATGGGAATATTGAAAGCTTATGGCTAAAGCATGTTATAGCACATTTTGTCTTATCCACACCATAGTGACCATCAACATATCTATAATCTTTCTGTCTCACAGCAGAAACATAAAAGGTTTTTGTTGGAACTGAGAATCCAATGCTTGTGGTTGTAATATATATATGTTTGTAAGCTCCTAATGAATGTACGATACACTATAATTACTTCAAGAATTTTTTCTATTGTTAGTGCAGGCTCGAAGCTATATAGAGAATTCAGTCCTTGAAGTTTGTTACATTCTTTATTTAAGTCGTTTTGATTTTAAAATTAGCTAAATTAGTTCTTACAACTTAATTCTATTAGTTGAATTAAATGAAATTCAATTTAAAACTACAATTAAAACACTAAATTTAATGAAATTCAATCACTTTATAATAATACTAATCAATTTTAAATTAATTTATATCTAAAGTTTATTAGTTCTAATATTTCAGAATCAAATTTTTATTATATATTTATTTTCAGCATTAACTTAATACAAATACTGACGTTGCCACTGTGTGAGTGCACATGTTATCTTCTGGTTCCTTATATACATGTATCGTAGCAGTGAACGAGGAATTTGCGCCGCCTTTCCCTTGTAGTGAGTTGGACCTACACATTCTTATATTATGAGTTGAGAATTCGCATGATCATGGAATAATATTTTATCAGTATGAATGACAATTATCTTGACCAACAAAAAAATGAATTTCAATTATCATTTGATAAATTATTAATATGCAATATTTTATTTATTAAAATAATTATATGATTAAAGGATAAATTTTCTAATAACTTACTAATTTTAAATTTTATGTAGTGTCATTATCTCACATCATCTAAGAGTCGAGGCAAATATTACTTATAAGCGCATTTTTCTCTCAAACAGTTGAGACATTTTTTTAGTAACAAAACCGTGAGAATCAAAACTATAAGGGAGGAGCGCAACAGTAGCTAAGTGAGGAGGCTAGTGATCATCGAGGGACGTGGTCTACAACAATTGGTGTCATATGTGAAATAATGATTTTCCAAACTCCTTAGTCTCAACTGAGTGGGATATTAATGTAGTGTCAGAATCACACATTGCTTAGAAATCAAAATCAAGGTTTTCTTATAGACATTTTCTATTCAAAAATTATTGAAACGTTTTTATTAAAAACAAAACTGTGAGGGTATATATTAACAACAAATAAGACTAAAATAGACAATACATTAATGGGGCCTAATTATCATAAGAAAATATGGTTTCAAAAAATTTAAGTTCTACTAACTTGCTAATTTTAAATTTTATTGTAGTGTTATTATCTTGCATCGTCTAAGAGTCGAGGCAAATACTACTTATAAGCGCATTTTTCTCTCAAACAATTGAGACATTTTTTCAATGACAAAACCTTGAAAATCAAAACTATAAGGGAGGAGAGCAACAGTAGCTTAGTGAGGAGCCTAGTAATTGTCGAGAAACGTGATCTACAACAATTGGTATCATCTGTGGAATAATGATTTTTCAAACTCCTTAGTCTCAATTAAGAGGGCTATTAATGTAGCGTCAGAATCACACATTGCTTAGAAATCAAGTTCAAAGTTTGATTATAGACATTTTCTATTCAAAAAATGCTGAAACATTTTTTAAAAAATAAAACTGAGGGTACATATTAACAACAAATTAAACTAAAACAGACAATACGTTAGTGGGGTCTAACGATCAGTGGAAATATGGTTTCAAAAAGTTCAATTTATTTATAATAAAAAAGAATTAATTTAACTACTTTAAAAAAAGGAAAGAAAACTAATCAGTGGTATATCAGCGAGACTAGGGAATGTATTGAAAGTTTGATAATGAACCTTAAAACATGGTGAGTCTTGGAATAAGTATATTTATATATAAATACACAGTACACATATGTAGCCTAATCGATTACGTACCTATCCATATAAAACAAAGAATGAAGAACGTACTCCTTGATTTGAAGCTTCAAAAACGCTCAGTTGGAATCAAAACCGGGTTGTGTAATTACGTGTCAACCAAATCAATTCCAGTTGGCAACCATTAATGGCAGTGCAATTAGATGGCGTCCATGTAATGGGCTTTCTTTATCTTTAATGCTGTCTTTAGAAGCTTCTATTGATTTTGCGGCTGAAATTAATTAATTATTATTACATGAATTATTTATTGATTGTACTTCATTAGAATGTGAATTTTCATGAGTATCTTAATGAAGAAAAAACCTGCAGTACAAAGTATTAGTTACTATACGGTGCCTTAAAATTTATTGATCGTGAATTTTTTTTTTCGATTTTGGACTGATCAATAAATAAATATGATATACAACAGGTTATTGTTTTAGACTAACAGGATTTATGTAGACGACAATAAAGATAAAGTGTTGTTATCTTTCACAAATTAAAAGCACAATATATAAAAGATCTCTTCTTTATAGATTCGTACAAGACATCTTTGTGAAGCTTTCAACAAATTCGATAGACCCAAAGACAAAATGCTGGCTTGAGAGAGAATGAATCTATACCATATAATTAAACCAGTGAGGGAGGGAGGGAGGGAGCAAAAGCTTGAGCTTTTATGCTTAATCACGCTCTTTGGACCTCATTAAAGGGAGGCATATGTACTAAT
>CAODLS010760416.1:0-11626 GCA_948243855.1 Flueggea neowawraea
TGGTTTGGAAACTTCTATCCCTTTACACTGTCATTTTCGTAATCATGATTTCCATGATTCCTTCAAAGTGTATAGGTCTCATTTATGCATTCGATTCTATACCTAAATTGGAAAATCCAAGAAATGGTCTATATGGCTTGCTCCAGCCACAATATCATCAGCTTTTGGTGATGCAAGTGTAGATTTGTATGTGCATTTATAGACATGCCTACTTTCTTTATTTATTGTTTAGTGGAAGTTAATCTGTCTAGAAGTGTTGGATGTTTCATGGTGCTGATTTTTTTTTTGGCAGCCATCACATGCTTGATGAAGGGGAAAGATCTCTTCATGATTCCCTGTGTGTGCTATCTCAGACAGTTAATGACAGTAGGGTTATACTTGGAGGTTGATGGCCTGAGATGGTGATGGCTAAGGAAGTGGATGAGCTGGCCCGAGTGACACCAGGGAAGAAGTCCCATTCTATTGAGGCTTTCTCTAGAGCACTTGTGGCAATTCCAACCACAATTGTAGATAATGCTGGTTTACACAGTTGCAGTGTCGATAGTGCAGTTCCGTGCAGAGCACCACAAGGAAGGATGTACTGCAGGGATTGATGTCATTTCTGGATCAGTAAGTGCTATAAATCTCTGAATAAAAGTATTTAATTTCTTTCGTTTTTCCACGAATTGGTTTGAAGCCAGCATCTGACGAAATGGATTCAATTATGTTGCTTGTCGTGTAGTGATTTATATCTATCTTCATTTAATGTTGAATCTAAAAACTTTTGCTAAAGGTTATAGTAACCCAGTGCAGCAGGTTTTAAATTTTTGTTTCCATATCTTCACTAAACAAGCTCCAAACAGTAACGTTTAATTGTATCATATCTTAGAAAGCTATATTTGATCTTTGTAAAATGGTTGGTCCTTGTAGGACAGTTGAGGCTCAGAATTAGAGATCCAAAAGTGATTTTTTTTTGAAGTTTTTTATGTTATTTGTGGCCTGGAAACCTTGGAGATGTCTTCCAAACCTGATACGCTTTTTCCTTTTGATTTGCTTACTTCTGACACTTTTTGAATCATTCCAGGTAGGGGAATATGGCTGCGCTAGGGATTTCTGCATCATTTAAAGTTAAACAGGTGGTGTTACTCTCTGCAACTGAGGCGGCTGAGATGATTCTGAGGGTAGATAAAATTATCACCCACGCTTCTCGTGAAAGAGAAGATAGAATGTGAAAGTTAGGTTGTTCCTTTGGCTGGTCACTTGCTTCTATCATGATGGTCTCTTGTTTGTTTGAATTTGGTATTTTCTGTACTGCGCCCTCTTCAACTGTAAAATGCAAAGCGCGAAAACGAAGAAATTTTTACCGGAGGAAATTTATTTTGGCTTGTGTTCAGCTATTTTGAGTGGAGTGGTTATTGTATGAATGTTAGTTCTGGATTTTGTAGAACCAAAATCATACAAGGATCTGGTTATATTCACAGCCATTATGCCAGAAATTTTCTTTTGATTGATTTTCTATGACGCATCAAGCATACGCATCACTTTGCCTTCCAAACCAGCACTTTTCTCTGCCTCGAAGTAAAAGGTGTTCTTTCTGTTTGTTGTGCATCAGGGTTAGATGGCTGAATCTGTTTTCCCAGGCTATGGCTCTGCACTTTCATCAATGTACTCTCAAGAATACATATCACTTTGCAAAGGTAATCCTTTACTCTCAAAACTTGCACATGTTTCATTGCACAGTAAACAGAAGCTGATCTTTGAACACGAAAGAGAGAATTACATAAGCATAAATGAGTCCTGTGCTATTGTGATAGATTTGTCACAAAGCACCACTTTTTCATTTAACTTTCGAACCTTCTTTTTCTTTTTACTCTTAATTTTAGGCATCACCGCAAATTCATCCTTGCGGAATTATTGTGGCATGCACATTTGGGAAAGAAAAAAAAAAGAGACCTTTCTGAATAATCGAGTAAATCAGATAAGCAGATTGTATGAAACACTAAAATATCACAGGCTAAATTACTTTTGAAAAAGATGTCTATTACATGTTTCTGCCTTCTTAAAGAACTGTATATTAATTTGATATGCTGCGTACATTGTGGCAGGGCAAAGACATATTAGTGGGAAGGAGATACACTGTAACATCATGGTTTCTCGCTTGTTTTGGGGGATGTCAAGGGAAATAAAGTAAGTAATTCTGGTTCTACATATCCTGGTTTAGATCGGGGCGATGGATGCAAGTAAAATCGCCTCTCCTTGATTGCTTTCTCTTCTTCCTCACTATTTATTTTACCAATTGTTGATTCTCCTTTGTTGTCCTGTCCCCATAATGACAACTTTGAGAAAATTGTAGACGGCGTGCCCACAGGACTTGGAAGAAGAACAGGACTTTTTGTTGCTGTTGGAGATGGGGACGTAAAAGATCTGAAGTTGACGGGTGGTTTAACTATTTCAATCTTGGGTCTTGTGTACTGCCTCCTTTCATGGAGTTTCGTTGTTGATCTTTTTATGCCTGCAACCTTTGGAGCTGCTGCTGGTGCTGCAGGTTGTGTGTTGTCACTCTCTGACGGACCTGTTAACCGTTGAACAACCTCTCGGAAAGCATTTGTATCCGTTTGGACAAATGTAGTCAAGGGTTTGCATCCAGCTCCACTTTGGCTCGCTGTCCTCTCCATCGATGCTTATTCGTCAGCCCAAGCTTGTTTTCCAACGAATTAGGCAGCCATCACGACTCTGCAATGCAACAAAGTTCCAAAAACATTAAGCAGTGTGTGGCTAATCAACAATGCACTTATCTTGACAGGTAAAACTATATCATATGAAAAACGAATGATGTTAAAAAAAATTCGCGATTAGCGAGCAAATATGTCTGATTCTTAATTGCTAGAAGTGAGTATTGCAGGCTTTTGTATTTTGACCTACTTAAATTCAGTTCAGAAACAATGACATAACTTATATATTGATCAACTTCTGATGCGTCGAGGAACATAATTGAGTGGGGAGGTGTGGATTAAGACAGGCATGTTTTGAATCATCCATACATGAAGCTATCAGCCAGGAAAATTCGCATGTGGGAAGCTTTTGAACTGCCTGATTGCGACTCGTTGTAATGGTGCTTCCCTTGGATAGGTTTACCTGTATTCTTTTGACTCTGGAAGCCATAAATCATATTTTGATCTTCAGAAAGTCTTGAATAAAGCTGGTATTGATTCCATATATATTCACTGCTCTATTAATTTTGTCCCAATAGATTGTTTAAAGATGTTTTTCGCGTCGTTTTCAACTTTGATTTCTTGCTAATCTAGGAAAAATTGCTTTCATGAGAACTATCTTATAATATAATCTATTTTGGGAGGGAGGGCCTGAAAAATTGGAAATAGCTGTGTTTCAATGGAAAACACACCGGCATTGCCTATGGATGACTGGAGAACTGGTTAGCCAATGTTTCTAAAGCTGGAGAAGTGGAAAAGAGATTGCACTTGGAATCGAGTCCTTGACTACTTGACTCTAAAAATGACTCAAATACGATTAAACTACAAGCATGTTAATTCTAATAAAATAAATGTATCGCTTAAACATGTATTAAACATAGAAACATATGAATGAATGCATCTGTAGTATCCGAGAGAGGGATATATATCGCTCATTCTAAAACCATTTTTAAGAAACATGCATTAAACATTGACAACATAGGAAAACAAAAGAAGGGAAAATTACAAAAGAAAGTTACTACATACCTCAACATCAACAAACTCACTCAATGTGATGAAAGAATAAATTCTACAAAGATGCTTTCAACAATGGAACATGAAGAAATTAATGCACATGAAAATGGCAGAAAAGAAACAAACAATCAACAAGAAGATGAAGAAGGTAGAGAGAAAGGTGAGAAACAGAAGGAGTTAGATTACAACTAATAATTGAAGTTAAAGCTTTATGTATCTCTTAACACTTAACAACAAAACAAAGCCATTAAACTTACTACTTGTAATAATTTTTCTGTTAAACTTAATTAACTCGTTTATTTATATTTTTGTTTCATTCCTTAAAATAACTGCATGAATTGTTACATAAATAACCAATGATTTTTCAGACAAGACACAACTCAACAATTGTACTTATACCTACTTTGTACTTAAATATGTCATTAGTAATGACTCACAACTTAATTAAGTTAAATCTTTTCTTTTTCTAATTTAGGGTTTTTTTTGTTTGTTAAAAATTAATTCCTCTCAGCCGTATTAGTTGTGACAAGATAATTTCTTTTTTGGAGAAAAGAAATTTACTAGATAATCTTGATCCATACATTTCTACGGGTTTTACCTTTTTGTTTATAAATATTTGTAACCAAAAAAAAATAATTTTGCTGGATTTATTTTTTCGAGAAGAAAATTTGGTATTCTCTTTTTAAGTAAAATTTTTAAAATTTATTTGTTAAAATCGACTAATACCGTAAAAAATAACAAATCTTCTAGGAAGATTCGAATATATATCAATTCCTAAATGCATTTCGAATTAATGCATTTAGAATTAACTTTCTTCTTTGAGGGAAAAAAAAACATATCTTCTTTATTTGTTTTGAAATAAATATCTTCTTTAAATTAAAAAAAGAATGGCACAGACAACTATTGACTCTGAAGACTTGAACCCATGCCGTGCCAATAATTTTTTTTGATAATTCATTTTATTTCCTTCTTGTAACCTTGAATGTTTTAACTCTAATACCAATTAATTTCAAATCTATTAATAATAATAATTATTATAATAAATTTAAATATTATTTTATTTCAAATATTATTTATAGGAAAAATTAACTTTTTTTATAAGTACAAGACAAATTACCTTGAGAAAATAAATTAAATTCCATGGAAAAAACTAAATTAAAGCATGGTCACAGAAGGTCCTCCAATCTGCATAAGCAGACCTTATCTGTTCAACAAAAAGGGGCTCCACCTACACCACTTCCACCTATGAACTATATGATTCTGAGACATTCACTTAGTGGAGGTTCCTTCATTTCAATGGAGATTATATGCAATTAATTCCTTTATTTAATATTGAATTTTTTTCCAATTCAAATTGTTTCAAAAAATGATTACAACTTTTCTATTCCCTTTTTAATGTATTTGAGTTTGATTTCCCTCCTTCTAGATTTTTCAAAATCATCTTTGGAAAAATTACTCCTTAATATTTGTGTTTAGAACAAATTATCACTTTTGATAAAATATTAAAATTATCGAACTAACTTCTTCGTGTTAAATCTGTAAAATGAAATTACTGTGTTGTTTAGTGGCTAACATGGCTCAACATGTTATGAAAAATATATATAATTAAAATTAAATTTGCATTTTAATTAAGGCGAAGCTAAATAATTAATAACATCACCTTAATAACATGAAAAAATATTTTTAATAACTCAAAAAATAATGGGTGATGTGCAAAAATAGATAAGAAAATAAAAACCATTTCTATTCAAATGTAGTAGAAAAAGAAATAAGAAATAAAATATTAAAAAATATAACAGTTTGACCACGTGTTGACCATGCGGTCAAACTGTTGACCGTACTTTGACAAAATCATTTAAGCTAATTAGAAAAAGTACAATCAGAGTACAACCCAAATACATAGTACAACTGAAGTATAACCAGAGTACAAAGTAATGTTATGAAAGTTCTGTTTATCATCAAAGACCGAGTACATGTGAAGTACAACTCAAATACAAATAGTGTTAATAAAGGCTCTGTTATCGGTAAAGACCGAGTACATGTGAAGAACAATCAGAGTAAATGCGGAAAACATCAAAAGTACAACTAATATAACGACAAAAATGAAATTATTTTGAATGAGAACAATCCTAATTATGTGGATTACAACACAAATACAAAACACAATAATAACAAACTGAATTATTTTTTAATTTTTTAATTTATTATTTAGATAAGAGCAAGAAAAAGACGAGTATATAATGAATACAGACTTAGTAAACTTTAGTACTAATTTTTTGTTTATTATTTTTTATGACTTATAAAATTAGAATATAACACAAATATATTTACTAAAAAAAACTTAGATGAATGAGTACAATACAACAAGAGAGGAATAGGAGTACAACAACAAAAAAACTCTCTTTCTTCTCTGGTATATGCTTCCAGAATATCCTCTTATCCATGAAAACCTAATCCTTCTTTCCTCTGATTGAAGGCCACTTTTCCATTTGTGCAGACCTCAATATTTGCACCAAAATTCTGAAGAGTATGAATTGTTCCCTTGCGAACCAGGTGGTCATCATCAACCAGCAGAACTCTCCTTCCCTTTAAAGGTTGTTCTGCTCCTTCCTAGCAACGCTTATATGGTGTTCTCCTCCCAGAAAAGTGAATCACTCCCTCGAATACTCAACCTCTCCCAACACTTTTCCCTTTCTTCCCCAATATATACCATTCTCCCTCTCCCACTTCAAAGATTCGTTTTGTAGGCGACACCCCGACCTCGACACTCTCTCTCAGCCCTCCGATCTCTCCCTTCTCCACCCTTTGATCTCTCTATATAAAATTTTAATCTTTTTTCCCAAGTTTATTCCTTTCTCTGATTCTACTTAGATTCCTTATTCTCCCTCTCTTATTCCTCCTTGTTTCCCTTCTCGGATCTATCTATGCTCTCTTCCCCACCACACTGCTCTCATCGGATCATTCCTTGCTCTTCTTCTTGGATCGAGACGACACCAATTAGCACCAATTAATACCTCTTTTCAATTGGCTCCAAAAACAGTGGCGAGAAGAGAGACGAAGAAACAGAGGCGACAAGAGATTGGAAGAGAAGTAGGAGACTTGACTGAAAGGGTGACAGACAGCGGCGAACGGAAAAAAGATGAGCAGTGGCGGCAGTGAAGTAGTAGATCAGTAATGAAGGAGAAAGAAGGGATGAGAGAGGAGAGAAGAGAGAGGTAGGAGAAGAGGAGATAAAAGAAAAACTGATAATATATATGTGGTATTATAGAAAGTAATAATAATAATATTGTATAATAATAGATAATAATCTATTATATTATAATTGTGAAATGAAACCTGGTGTCATTTCCTAAAAAATAATTAATAATTTAGCCAAAATATTGCCTTGACTACCACGTTATACCATAGAGAAAAACAGTGACTAAAATATGTCTCCACACTAATATGGTTTATACAAAGCAAAAAATTCATGCATGTATGATCCTAAAACAAGAAAGTTTGGAACAAAAACGGCAAGAAACTCAAAATTGGAAATCCTTCACAAGATGATGGTATCACTTACCATTTACTTGTCATATAACAATACAATACATGTCATCTAGTTTGACTCATTTAAATAGGTCCATACAAATGCTTTAGAGAGTTTTTTTTAATATTATTTTAATATATAGTATATTCTTATAATTTTCAAAAGATGTCATTTTTTCCTTTTTTAACTAGACAATCTACTCGATCTACCACTCTCAATCTCTCCAAAACAAACACCATAGAATTCATAGTTATATATGTTAGTTCTGAATGAATTTTACAAATAGATATAAAAAAAGCGAAAAAACACGTTAGATATTTTTTAAAAAATAAATACAACCACTTCACACTTATTCTAACCCAACTACACTGGTTGCGAATTAGTGTGACACCTCTACAAATCCAACTCGGCTAAGTTGGTCCCAACCTCTATGGGAGGTATGCTTTTGTTGTATATATATTTGATAGTTGTCTTTCCTCAAAATTCAAACCAACATTTGGAGGTTCCTTGTTCAAATAGTGGGGAATAGTTCAACCCGCCAGCTACTTCATTCCTTTGTTATTACATCCTTAAATTATGAAGCTATATATGCTGACCTGAGTCTGCTCTTTGTTATCTGTAACTTTCAGAAATCAAAACCATACTAATTACGAGCTGCCATCAATTGGTTTTGTTTCATTTGCTCTCTTTTTTGAAAAACAAAAAATCCTGCCGAGCAATCCGGCGGTTGCTGAGTTTACTATTCATTTCTCTCCTCATTAACACTTGCTTGACTTGTTAGTTGTTCTTTCCACATCAATTAGGTGGAAATTTAGTTACTCATTTATTGAGTCAATACTATTAGAACTTGTTTCTCAGCAAAATTACAAGTCCACAAAATGTTTTAGTCTTGTTATTTATCAAACCCTCAACCCTTTAGTGACACTGCAAAAATGGCTCCAATACTGTTATGATATAAGTCCGTCAGTGTTCCTTCAATGAATGAATGCGACTATTGGACGACTTAGAAGCTTCAATAGTGTTCAAGTGAGTCTATTATTGGAATAATATCTATCTTTTTTTTTGCCTTCTTACAAGATTTCCAAATTGTCTTGGTTTAAAAGGAAAAAATAAAGGAAAAAGAAAGCAAGGCTTGTCCATTAAGAAGCTTTCCAAAACCAAAACAACATGGTTTCATCAGAAGACTTCAGCTTCCCCAAAATCAGCAACCCTCTTCCTCATTTCGCCATCTCACCATCTTTATGGCGTGTAACTTCTGTAGTTTATCCGGATTTCAGCGAAGAAGAAGACGGCGAAACAGAGAAGGGTAAGTTTACAAGGAAGAGCTTTTCTTGGAGCTTTGAAACTGATCACCATCAAAATCAAGAACAGAACAGATTGAGTAGCGCAGAGGAGGAGAAGATGGACATGTTGTGGGAGGACTTTAATGAGGAGCTTCAAAGGGTTTCTTCCATGGATGCAAAGAAAATAAAACAACACTTGCAGGCAGAGAAATCATCATCAGATTCTTGCAGACAGATGAGGAAGAAGCAGCAGCAACTTTTTAGTGTGAAGACCATGAAAGCGAGCAATAATACAGAGAGGAGAATCATATACCAGCCGAAAGGATACAACAACTTGGTTGTATTGGTCAAGGTTTTGAAGAAGATTTTCTTGCTTCACAACTCTGCTACGATCAACAACAGAAGGTAGAAGTTTCAATTGGCCTTGTTGCTTGGACTTGTTTGATTTGATGAATAGTAATCAGCATATAGCATAATATTTACGAAATTTTATGTCACCACATCTTCACTTTTATGCTATATGCTAAATACAAAACATAAATTTATCGAAATTTCAATGTTTTGTGTTGTAAAATCTTGGTGAATTATAGGTCTTTATCTTTGGAAGAAACTGATATTTTGGGGTTTATTGTACTATATTATTAGCATGTACAATGGTTCTCTCCCCCCCCCCCCAAAATTGATTCCGACACTTCTGATTCTCTACTTTTCGCCATCTAAAATGTGAATTTCCGTTCTTGCTGTTCTGCACAATTTGTAATTTCTTTTTTACAGGTTTCTCGATTAGCCTTCATAATAATGACAACAACAGTTTATATTTTATACTTATGAGTTTATATTAGTGGAAATAAAAGGTTAGCAGCCAGAAAACAATATCAGCATTTTTTTTTGAAATCACAATATCAGCATTTTAAATCAAACAACATAAGCAAGCAACTCATTGATTAGTTCAAATGACAATAAATAATTTAGATTGAGAAGAGATGACAAATTAAAATTAAGAACCATCGGTAACGTTAAGTGATTGAAGATTTAATTTGATTAATAGTCGGAGGATAAGGCAATTCAAAATGTAAAACTGCAAATTAGACGAGCAACAATTTATATTGACTTCTACTAAAAAAAATCGAATTCTCGCCCTTAATACTTGAAATGTCTCCGAAATATACAAGGAATTTGAATGGGAATGCATTTAGAACGAGGAAACAGAAATAGAGGGGAACTTTAATGGAAGAGGCCCCGTGGAGCTGCTAAAACATCATAACGTGTCTGCTCTTTCAGGACTTTTCTTCAAAATTGATGCCGTAGTCTCCATGGCATTGATGCTAAAGTTGACTCAATTAATCATTCTGTTATTTTAAAAAGAAAAATCAGAAGCACTACGCAGTCACGACCACGCTGCCTCATTTCAGCCTTTTACCCCCTACGTGACTGTTTTGAAGATTTATTTTTTATTTTGGAATCTTGGTGTTGAAGTTAATTAATGGAGATTTTTGTGTATGTGTGTGTGTGTCACCGTGTCAGAATGAATAGTGTAAATAAAAGGTCTCAAATAAATAAGAGTATATCGTAAAAATAAATATTATTCACTTTATTTTGTTATCATATAATTTTTCAAATTTTATTAAATTTACCTAAAACAAACATTTATTTTTATGTTTAGTGAGACAAAATTTTAAAAGAAAAATGATCAGTTGAAAGTAACGATATATAAAAACCTTATTGTGATATTCGTAAAATTCGTTTGGTTTTGTGAGATTTATGATTTGTCCGTTTGTAATTTCAGGAGTGATGATGATATCATTGATTTGAGGTGCTAATTTTTACTTGTATACTAGTATAAGAAACAGCCAAATCCAATCAAAACTTTTTACAGGTCCCCTTCGAGAGCTGTCTAAATTTCAATCACTATAATTAATAGTGAGATTATTGCTTAAAATTAATAAAAACATTAAAAATCTTTCCCCAAGATCTTTCTTTAATCGGGTTTCGACAAGACCAAGAAGCAACAAATGATAAAGAATGGATTTTGCTGATATTTTAGATCCAATCAAACACCATTCTCTTCTGGGTTCGGTTCGTTTCATCAAAATAAGCAACAAAGGAAAAAGAGAGACGATAATGGATTTAGAGAAGGTGAAGAGATACTTAGAGGAAGCTGGAGATGAAGATGACGTGGAAGCACCAAAGACAGCATTCTTATCGCCTCCAAGATTCTTTGAACAGTTTATCTCTCATAACCATCGTGTTGACCTCATTGAACCTGCTCGTGTTGTCTGCTATTTCAAAGTCCCTTCTCGTCTTTTGGTACTCAAAAATCTCTCTAAATACTGATGAAAGATTGAATTTTGTGAGCTACCCGGTTCAAATTTGCTGCTTTTATTATCAAAAAATTAATAAAATCGTTGAATTTTGAGTGTTAAAGTTAATTGGTTTCAAAATTCTGGAACAAAGCTTCGAGCGTTTTTATTGTTAGTTCTCTTTTAACGTATTAGTGCTCGAAAGTTTTGTTTATTCGCCTGTATGTGTTGTTTCTGTGAAGAATTCAGGGAATTATTTGCATGGTGGGCCCATTGGTATGCTTGTTGACTTAGTAGGTTCAGCTGCAATATACACATTGGGAACAAGGCACAGTGGAATATCTATGGAAATCAATGTCTCATACTTCGATGCTGCTTATGTTGATGTGAGTACTAGCCCTCTTTGTTACATTTATGTCCTTTCTCTTTTTAATTGCACTGTTTTGTTTGTTAGATTGAACTTTAGATCTCACACTCTGAAGCAACCTCAGTTCGTCGAATCACTGGCATTGAAGGTTCATTTGATCGCTTATCAATGATCACTATTGTCTTTCACTTGAAATTGTTGTTGGAATTCGCGGCTAAAATATGACATTCATATGCATTCATTGCAGCGGATATAACAAAAATTTAATGCCTTGAATTCTCCCAAGGACCCATGCATATTAACATATATAATTAAGGTTAGAAGATTTACCTTTCACCAAGGCACGATCGATCGGTTGTATGAAACGTTGGTGTAGCTCTTTGCACCAAAACCCAAATCACCTTTGAGGAATCACGTTGCTTTTGCGCGAACGTGGCTATAGG
>CAODLS010760911.1:0-15055 GCA_948243855.1 Flueggea neowawraea
TTTGGTTGAATCTATTATCAATTATGAGATCATATTAAAGGCAAGAGGAGGAAGACCAAAGCAATTGGAGAAGAGCATAATTCAAGGCCAATACATCCATCAAGGAGGAAAGTGAAGAAGAAGAGGAAGAGAGTAAAGACGATGAAGAGCTAAACTTCTACACAAAGAACATGAGGAAATACAAATCTCGGATACAAGAAAGAAGAAGAGAGATCAAGAAGGGCTCAAAAGATAAGTACAAGAAAGGTACGTACTACAAGAAGATAAGTGAAAAAGTTCCCAACAAATGTGAAAAATAGGGACATTATACTAAATATTGCAAAGCTTCAAGCTCCAAACCATCCTTTGAGAAGGTTAAGAAGGAAGTTATTATTGCCCCTTAGAGTGATGATGTGGAGCAAAGACAAGGCAAATCTAGCTCCGGCGGCTAGAAACTCCTACTCAAGTGGTGAAGAAGAAAATGAGGTAAGTGAAGCCACAAGAATCACTCTAGAGGGGGGTGTATAAGGTGATTGGCTCTGTTGTAAACTACCAGCAAAATCTCTACACTTCAGAAAATAGTTAGTAATAAGAGTGTGTGTGCGCAAGTGTAAATACGCTAAACCAAAACAAAGAGTATGGAAAGAGATCAAGCACAAATTTATAGCAGTTTGGCCAATTCTCAATATCTATGTCCACTCTTCAAGTTCCAAACTTGAGTTCCATCATGCTAACAACCAAGGCTCTTCCTTTCCATTTTCCAAGTTAAGTGAGAACTTATTTCTTACAACTAATTGATTTCGGTTCAACTATAAACTAAGTGGAAAATATGCAATCATCCCTTGATTGCAAAACAAGAAATAAAATCAATTTGAAAGCACAATAAAAACAAGATGAAAAGAAAACAAAAACTAAAAATAAACCAAAAACTATAAAAAAACTAATAATAAATTTATTTTTCTAATTTCGGAAAATAGGTTCAAGCGCTGCAATTTCGGAAAACATCTTGTCATTTAAAAATTGTGACCGTCACCTAGTAGTTATTTTTGGTCGTCATCTTAACAATGTCATTGTCTTGAAAAAAAAAAGAAAAAAACTGAACGGCCACCACAAACCAGTTCAATCTTGGTCAAACTCCCTTGGGTTAATTACACAAAAATATCAGCCAAATTATAAAATTACAAATTACAGAAATTGCTTCCTCAATCGCCTGGTCCTGTAGACTTAAATTTTCTACGCTCCCGCAGGTGGAGGTTTTCTTTTCTCACGCCCAGGATTCAACAATTGGAAAAAAATTATTTTGGTCCTTAGGCAGTAAAAGTTTATTTAATAATACCTTGAATATTCATCATCAACATAAATAAATAAAATCTTTTTAGTCCAAACATGCATATATACTCACTTTTTTTTCCTGTATTTATATTTAAATTTTATTCAGGCTAATTCAACAATAAAAAATTTTTATAGCAATTGAATATGCTAATATTACTTAAAATAATTCAACATATTAAGGAAAAAAGTTATAATTCACCTGAAAATTATAAAAAAAATAATATGTAGTAACAATTAAAAAATTGTTATCGGTTGACATTAAAAACAAAATATCAACCTTTTTTTTTGGTTAAATTTGAATTTTGACCAAAAAAAAAAGTCAAGTGTTTTCAAATTATATTTTATCATCTTTTTAGCACTTCTCCTCACCAAATCTATATGGCTCACTTGACCACTTTCTTCTTTTATTACCCACATATTGCTTTTTTCCTACACCAACATAAGCATATCAATAGACCAATAGAAGCCCAAAGTAAACAAAAATGCAAAATGACTAAAGCGTTAGCAACTTGTTGCATGGTAATAACAAAGGAGAGAATTTTGGGAGACCGAAGAAAATGACTGTAAATTAAGTAAAAACATTAACCATAAATCAATCGAAAAATAACCACTAACCAACTAAAACAAATTAAGAAAAAAATAAACTAAAAAATAACCAAAAATCAACTGAGAAACAACCACTAACCAACTAAAGCAAATTAAGCAAAAAATCAACAAGGAAAGAACCAGAAGTCTACCGAAAAATAACCACTAACCAACTAAAATAAATTAAATAAAAAATCAATAAGAAATCAACCGAAAAACAACCACTAATCAACTAAAGCAAATTAAGTAAAAAATCAACAAGAAATCAACCAAAAAATAACCATTAACCAACTATAATTTTAATTAACTTTAAATTAATCTAGAAAATTCATAAACACTGAATAATTACGCAACAACAACTGCTAACCAACTATAACTTTAATTAACTTTAAATTAATCTTTCTAGATATAATTTTGATGGAAATTGTGGACTTCGGGAACTATTATAAATAATTTTTTTAAGTTCATTACTATTATTGTGTTCTTGATGTTCTTGGTGTTCTTCACCAAAAACCCAGAAAATTGTAGTAATCAACCTTCAATGTTTGCACTCTCATATTTTCTTATAGAGTTAATCAAATTTGGTTCCATTTGTTTAGTTGTAAAGTTCACATTTCCTAATTTCAATCCATACTTTGTTTGAATGCTTATATGAATCAAATAATAACGAAAATTCATCTTAAAAATCTGAAATCATCAACTTCAACAAAAAAAACCAGATTTCTAGAAAATTTCCAGATTTTTAACATGTTCAGCATGCAATCTTTGAACATTCATAACTTGTAGTGTAAAGTACCAGATTCATATCCGTTTGATTCCTCAAAAAGTTAACATAGCATAATTCAAATTCATATAAAACGTTTAGAGAAAAGCACACAAATTAAATTGGAAGTACAACTTTTATTGTTATCAATCTCAACCTAAGCACTAGTTCAGCAAAAAACTCCAATTAAATACTAACATACATCTTTAACTTCATCTTATTCAATTTAAGATCAAATTATCAGCACAATGGTAATGTAAACACAACCACCTATTTCATTATATCCTTGAGAATCAAGACAAAAAAATATTAGAAATAAAAATTTATGCATATTATGGCATTGTTTCTTTTTTTCCTGTGAAAGCATAATCTAAAAAATTCTAGTTCATACCTGTAGTGCCAAGTCCATTGAAGCATCAACTTGGAAAGTAATATCATCCAGCAGAAATTAACATCAAATTCCAGTGGACAGATTTATAGTCTAGTTTGTTGTTATGCTATAACTGCTTGGCGAAAGACACAAAACCCATCAATGGATTTTCCCACCTGTACAAATAGCAAGAAATAGCTAATATTTCATATTCATTACAATCCTTGTTCATAAATCATTTACTATTGACAAAAACTGCAATGCTTTACTTGTCAAGAAAATAGTTCTGTATTTAAAATCGAAGAAGAAGTATTCGAACTAATATTGCCCAGTATGTTGACAAAAAGTTAATCTTCCACCTTCCAATTTTTCTGGATCCCTGTTGAGTTGCAGTTCTAGCAGGTGAGTAAATTACAACCTGCCAAGCCACATTATCAAAATTTAAGTCAGAAAAAGAAGAAATCATGTAGGAAATTGCAATCCATTGAAATCGAAATACTAGAAAATAGATAATAAACTCAATTGAAAGCATCTAGTGTTGAACCAGCTACAATCGAAATCCAGATTGTCAAAATTCAATACCAACCAAAGCTGACAGCAGATCGTCGATTACAACTAGTTCCTAGTTTAAAAAAAAAATTATTCAAATTTCACCATTTTTTTAGCAAAAAACAATATAATAGCTCTGCACAATAATATAGCTTTTTTTACGAAAAAATGAATGTAGCTGTGAATCACACACCTGAACTGTAGCATCACAACATCCAATGGCCTTGTCCACTTCAGCACTATTCAAACACACGGACATAGACAGAGAGAAACAAAATTTAAACAATTTTGAAAATTTCATATCGTCTAGTTACGGGAACAACAAAAAGTAGTGACGTGACTACCTGAAGTACTCGGAGTAAAAGCCTTGGAAATTTGGAATCAGTGAGGTGCGAAGTTCCTTTCGTTTCCTGAATGAATTAAAATGGAACACTGAGTGAAATTATTGTGAAGAGTGTGTGTTTCTTGGGAAAATGAGAGGGAAAGTGAGTGAAGATGAGACCTGGTGGAAGCAGCCACTAAGGAAAGGTCCCTCGAGATTCCACCGAGGAGTTGTTGGAGAAGCCGTTGCTGTTTCCATTTTTCTTTACCGATCTAGTGTTCTGATGATCTATTTCTTGCGTCTCTCAACACCAGACGGTCTCCTCTAGTTTCACGCCACCGTAATTGCTTCTTCCTCTCCCCTGCAAATGGCAATTTAGATGACTGGAACGGACGCTTCGGACTTCTTAAAGCAATCTAGAAGCTAATCCCAATTGTCTAGGGTTTCAGAAAAAGAGAAACGACATAGAAGGAGGAGCAGGGAAAGGAAAGAGGGAAGAGAAAAAGAGAAACAGAAAGGGGGAGAGACAGAGAGAGAGGAGAAAGATCAGGTGGAGTACAGGTGAAGCAATGACGTAAACCTTGAGACTAAGAATTAGAAATGGCGTAATCGAATACGACTAATATAGATCACGTCATGGAAGCGTATTGTCACGACTTGAAAACGGAAAATGACTGAAGTATAAGACAAACTATCTACAGAAGTCGGTTCATCTTAGGTAAACCTTAAGTATTGAATTTATATCCAAAGTCTGAATTTCAAATCATAATTAAATAAAAATAAATAAATAATTTATATTTATAAAATAATTTTAAAATAATAATATTTTTAAGTAATAAAATATAAATATAATTTAAAATATATAAAAAAATATTTGAAAATAAATATTATTAACTAAAATATTCAAAATATTCAGATACCAACATAACCCATAAAAATCTCGTATAAAATGAATAACAAACATATAAATTGGATCCGAATAATAGGGCACTTACTATCAAATCAGATACCTCACTAAACACTAAAGATCAGAAGGTCAGATACTGAATACCTTGAAAAATGTTGGGGGAATGGAGTTAGTAAAACTCAATGAGAGACGACACTCTAAATCACCTGATACAGACATCACATAAACCGTTTTAAAAACAGTTCAAAAAAATATCACATGCACGTATATTATTGTATACCTCTAGTATACACTTGTATATATAATAATAATAATAATAATTCATAAATACATTTCAAAAGCTTTCGCATTCAAAACAGACAGTCAGATAGAATATTTATATAAAAAATAATAATGCATATATAGCAAAATCAGATAATGGGACTAGGTATAGGAGCGGTTGTGCCACTAGATATCAGGATCTGTAATACGTATAGATACATAAATGAATGTGTGTCACTAAAATACGTGTGTATGGTCGATCACACAATTGGTATAACCGTTTTACCTTGGTAATGAAGGCCTTGTAATAACATTGGTATACCAAAGGTTATATACTTTGTAGCTAGGTGCCCCATATATATAAAAATCCATAGCAGACAAGAAGACATATTAGAGATTATATTTCAGAAAACTAATAGATAATATTTTCCAGAAATACTGAATTCTTATTTCAAAATTATCATATAACCAGATTTTAATTTATCCAATCCTTCAATAATTCAGATTACAGATTTATATCCAGACAAACAAAAACAAAATCAGTTCAAAAGACACAATCTAAGAGTCTAAGCTATCATCTCACTCACCTAGATGTCGTGCCAAATAATCCAAAATCACAGACCACCAGTGGATGGTTGATCACTTTAAAAATCAATTAGAACCAAAGCAGATAACGAAACTGAAAACAGGCAGACAAATTATAACATAATCAAACATGGAACGATATTGTACTGTGGCTTTACAGAGTATGCATGAAGCGCAAATAAAAACCTCAAACTCATGACGATGTCATAAATCTTATTTCAATCGAATAATTATGTCAGGATCCGTTTTCGGATCATGACCGGCGTACGAGACAACCCTCTATAAAAACTCGGTCCATCTCGCACAAGCCTCAGAGTACAGAACAAATACCCAAATACTGTTTATTAGTCATATTAAATTATTTAACAAAATAAGTTTTAAAATAATATATCTTTGAATATTAATAACATAAAATCATAATATCAAATCATTAAATAAATAATTATAATTAAAATAATTTAACTATTTTATTTTCAAATACAGGACCATAATCCACTACTCGATGTGGAGCATCTAATAGAACTTAAAGTCGGGCCCGAACAACATGGCACTGACTGCTAACAAAGTACCTCACTGAGCTTGGAAAGTCAACAACCGCAACAAGAACACCTGAAAGATAAAGTAAAAAGGAATAAGAAAAGAGAAGGGGGTAAGAACCCAGTGAGATATAAAACTTCAGAGCGGCTCCTGGCCTCACAATAATCGTTTTGAAAACAGTTTCAAAATACATCGCATGCAGATATAAGTATACATACGTATACACACTATATACTGAATAATAGTATTTCTGAAAACCATTTCGAAATCCTTCGCAAACAAGGCAACCAACAGACATATATACATATTAGCTAAATAATTATCTCGGATAATTTATTTAGTTTTTAGAGTGCAAAATAGCCAAAAATATTACCTTTCAAAATATTTGCCAAAACCCATCTTTATTTTCCCAAAATATTTACAGAGAGAAATTTTAAAATATTTTCAAAGCTAAGTTCCATAAATATTTTCAAACAAAAATCCCCAAAATATTTTCAAAGAAAAGTACTAGAACTCAATGGGACTAGAACAGACAGATGGAGTCAATCAAACTCAATAATAGCCACTTAAATACTGATTAACCACTTAGACATCATGGTTTAGCCACTAAGGCACTGAGTATAAGTCACTTAGGCACAAAATATAACCACTTAGGCAATTGATACAATACAAGTGTATAAAAGTTACGCTACCCTGTAGCTGGGTGTCCCAAATAAAAATGTTTTACAGAAAATATTTCTAAATATTTATTTAAAATATTCAAATAGCTAGCATACAGAACATACAAATTATTCACCAAAATATATCAAACATTCAGACAAAGTATTTATTACAAAATACATTTGATTTAAAAAACAAGGTTCGTAGTACAGAAACCTCACTTATTTCAGAGCAGAACCATTGTTTTAGAAAATATTCTTAAATCTGGAAGAACATTTTCTATAGAGTATTCTTTGAAATCCATAAAGAATATTTATTCTTGAAAATATAATAAATTTTAAATCATAATATTTACTTTTTAGAAACCATCAAAATTGTCAGAAAACTTTATCTTTCAAAACAGAGATTTTCATACAGATCAGATTTTTAAGATTTTATATCTTTTAATTATTCCAGATTACATGCAAAAATCCAAACATATCAAAAATAATATAATTTTAGAAGACACAGCCTATGTGTTTGAAGCTACTATCCACTCACTTGGACACCGAGTTAATAATCCAGTCGCGGTCCACTGGTGAAGGACTGGTCACCTTGGAAATCGGGCAGAGCTGACAACAAAGATTTATTGCAACATAGTCATATATTGTATTGTGACATTATTGAATATGTATGCAATGCAATGCATGGTCCAACCGATGCTATTGTTAGAAATCCTATTTCAATCGACGACCTAACATTCTTGCGGTGGAACAATATTTTCAAAACACCAAGAATTCATATCGATCAATACCTGATGTTTTCAGCCACACAAATCAACTTTAATCAACCTCAGAAGCTCAAATCTATAAATTATTTCACCAAACAAACTCACAATCATCACGAATTACCCTCCAAAAATTTGGAGTTCCCTAACCCAAATGAATGAATCATCAATTCGCAACATCTAACTCACATCTATGTAATTCCAACTCCAATCTACCAATATATAACAAAAACAACTTCAGATTTAAGAGGAAAATCATAAAAAACCAAAACCCTAACTCAAGAACAAACCAATTTCGTTCAAACTTAAAAACCTCCAATACCGAAGTTAAATCCTTTCATTTCGAACCTCTAACAACTATAATCAACCATAATTCAACTCTCATTTCAACAGAAATCAACAGATCTGATCCCCACCACAAATTCAACCACAAACCCTAAATGAGAAATTCATGAACAAAAATGAAGAAAGAAGAGATTAATGATCAATTCTTACCTCAAGATTTGAAATGGAAGCAATGTGGAACCAATAGAAGTGGATAAAGACGGATTTCAGAGAGCTTTGATGATTTTTGGCATGAAAATGACGAACAATGGTCGGAGAAGGGGTATTTATAAACCAATCTCGCTAAAACGCAATATTTCACTCATTTTCAGCATTTTTGGGCACATTAACGTGCATTGTACATCATCTACGTGCGTTGAAGAAGACTATCGTGCCTAAATACTTACACAACGCGCGTAGATGGCACTCAGCAACTATCGGCTTGACCCATATCAACATTAACGTGAGTAGTTCCTCCCTACAATGCGTGTTGATGGCTTGAAAACCTACGGATTATTCCCAGATCATGTTCTATGCGTGTAGCTCTCCCTACAACGAGCGTAGACGGCCTACTCAGCCCACAAACCAACCTGAATCACCAATAACACATGTAGATACCCTACTAGGCAAGTAAATGTCTTCCAATAAGCTCCATGCGCGTAATTTCACACACTAAGCATGATTTCAACCTAAACATCATAAATCTCATCACTCTCAGGACCTAACAACAACCAAACTTACATGGATAACACCCTTAAACATCATCTCAAACATTTTCAAATACTCCAACATCACTTCAATTTTCCAAAATCCAATTGGAAATGAACCAAGATCGTTCAGAATCGAGTGACATTCCACTAGAGACCTTGTCGGAATTGGTCGGAACGCTAAAGAGAATTGATCGGAACGGACAGGGTATTACAATTTAACATTTTCTTCGAAAATCTAATGACTCGTAAAATTACAATTTAGCCCTTCAACTTTTGAAAAATTATAGATTAGTCCCCAAACTTTAGAATTATCGATTAGTCTTCCACATATCTCAAAATTACAAACCAGTCCTTAATTATACAGAATATCAATTTAGATACCAAATATGTAAAATATCAAAATTAGTCCCTCAAAGCCACGGCTTACTCGAGTTAGCCAACACTCTTACTCGAGTTAGACATATGTTTGGCTTACTCGATCCAAAGTTCTTACTCAAGTTATACATGCAACTAACTTACTAAGTTATCCACGTTGCTTACTCGAGTAAGGCATCCATCTGGCCAAAAATGAACATAACCCATAATTCATCCAACTTCAATAATCCGATTTTAATCCACTTAATTCACCTCTAATCAAGCTTATTTACATTAATTAACCTTCTATTAACATCAATAAAACATCAAACCTTTAAATCATCCTTCAACAGTTCAAAATTTCAAAGAATTCATCATTTAATGAAGTTCCTTTTTAAATTCATCCATTTCTAAGCTAATCTCTCCTAAATTCATAATCAAACAACTTAAATCTAATCATTTCATCAAATTTCAGATGTCTCAGACCCATCCACGCTCATTAACAGTCAACTTCTAGCATTAAAAATCAGATTCTAAAGGTACCTACATGACCTAGAAGCAAAAAACCTTTAATCCTTGATGAAATGGATCAAGAAGCAAAAAGAATGAATGGAAAGTGTTTCTAGGCATTGAGGGAGTGTTCAGAGGGTGAAAATAAAATCGAGTGAAACTACTTAAATATGCATACAACTGACTGCACCACTACCCAGAATTCATGGCTTACTCGAGTTAAATAAAATATAGCTTGAGTTATATGACCCTTGTATAACTCGAGTTATACAAAATATAACTCGAGTTATCTAGGCGTCAAATCACTTGAGTAATACAATTACTTTACTCAAGTTACACAATGATCCAATGGCTCAATAACATCCAAAATTGAAAAAAAATGGTCATCCTTAACACCATTAACCATTCTATCACTGTCACAACCCGATTCTGAGACCATGACCAGCGTACGAGGCGAATCGTCTATGGAAGCCTGACCCATCTCACACAAGCCTTAAAGTATATAACTTCTACCCAAAATCATATTTGATTAAATAATAAAATCAAATATAGGTTTGAACCTCATTAAATAAAACAAAACATATATAATATTAAGTACAAAAAATATTTCAAATTAAAAACATTTGAAATGTCAGATATAGTAACGAAAACGATAACAAAACCCACATCAACTTGGTGTGGAGCCTCTAACAAATCATACAATCGGGGCCCGATAAAAAAGGCGCTCACCGCCAAACCAAACAACACCTCATTGAGCTGAAGATGTCAATGATCAAAATTACCTGAAAGACAGAAGTAAACAAAGATGAAACAAAGAAAGGGGGTCAAACCCAGTAAGGACAACACTCCAGAACGCCTCATACGTGCCTCACAAAGACTTTTTTGAAAATAGTTTGAAAACACCACATGCAGATATAGTCAACTTATATATATATATATACACGATACATACATACTAAAAATTCAAAAACCGTTTCGAAATCGTTCGCAACCAAAGCAAACAACATGCACAAAAACGTTGCTGGAACCAAGCAAATTCTTCTAAGGATATTCTCAAAATAAACCAAAACTAAGATGCTTTTAAAAACAAAGCGATGTTCTTCAGAAAACCTTTTCTCACAACAAAGGTCCAAAACAAAAACATTTTTAAGTTAAAACAGAACTTCAGAGCAGGAATCAGAAATCCTTTCAAAGCTATTATCAAACATTTTAGAAACAAAGCTCAAAACTTTTGTAGCTTTTCTAGAAATTTCGGAAACAAAGATTTGCCACCTAGGCATCGTAATAATAATAATATTATTTTCAAAGTCAAAACATATCTCATAGATATCAAAGTCAAAAACATATATCACAGATAAGGGACAAAAAAAAATCGTGTTGTGGTATGTGTCACTCTACCACCGCAATAATGATCGTGGACTCTAACACTAATCCGATAACAGATCATGTGCCTGATAGAAGCAACATGACTACCAACAACCCTAATAGCTAAGTATATCATGCATTGGTATACCAAATGCTATGTATCCCGTAGCATAGGCGTCCTATCTCCAAAACATGTATAAATATATGATAATATTAAATCCAAAAACACACGGTCATCAGACCGAGTATATCCAAAAACAAAGATAGATATATAAGATATATCTTATATCGAAGTCCAAAAACATATATATGTATATATATATATATATATATATATATATATATATATATATATATATATATATTATTTTTACAGAAATTAGAAATAGTTTTCAGAACCAAAAACGAATTGTCCATTTCAAGGATTCAATACCGTAACATCAAGGTATACAAAAACAAAGTGTGCAAAGCAGATAAATGTTTCATCAAAAATAAAGTTTAGGATTTATTTCGGAAATGTACCAAAGAAATGGAATATAATCAATTTATATTATTTTCTAAAAACAAATTAACTTCTTAAAAAAACGTACAATCTTTCAACGACCGAGCGTTATTAATATTTCCAAAATATTAATAACTTTCCAAAAACATATTTCATCATTTATTTTCATAATTTTAGAAACATATTTAAATCAAACAAGTCTTTACATAGACCAAATTTTTAGGATTTTCAATCCTTTAATTATTTCAATTTACATTCTATGGTGACAGCACAACAAAAATATATAAGTAAGAGAGACACAACCTATGTGCCTGAAGCTATCATCCACTCACCTTGATATCCAAGCTGAATGGCCTGGTCACGCACCGCCGGTGGCTAGCTAATCCCACTGACCAGAACACGAAATTGAAACAATAACAGAAGTAGAATAAAAGAACGATGCTTGTACTATGATTGTACTGAAATATGTGCATATGCATATGCGGACTCAGACACAAAACAACGTCTGAAAACCCATTTATGTCGAAGATATAACACTTTCGACCAAAAATCGAAATCTATGTAAAATTATAATTTGGTCTCTAACTTTGTAAAATTACAGCATAGTTCCTGGGACCTCAAAAATTAATAATTAATCCCTAAACTTTTAGAATTTAATAATAAATCCACTAAATAACTCAAATTATCTATAAAACAGCCCATTTTTCAAAATTCCAAAAATACTTAGTATTTCCCAAAATTACGAATCTATATCGTCCTTTTATAAATTACAAATATGACCATCCTTGAAAAATATCAGTTCAGCCCCCAATTAAAATCATAAAAATGACATTTTCACTTTAGTCCCGCGGCACAAAAGTCTATTAAAAAATACCACAAAACTCGATTCAAGCGGGATCCAATATTCTCAATCATACTAATCCACTCAAAATCATCCCAGGAGTCCAAATCTAACATTGGTTTTCATCAAAACCACCTAAAACCATCCAAACCGAAATTACAATTTTCGGACCAAAAATACCCATAATAAATAATCATCAATTTCTCATCAATCAAGCCAAATCCATGTTCTTCTATACTTCTCATACTTAAATTTATCAAGAACAACTCCAAATCAAGGCACAAATCCAACAAAAATTGAACCCTAAATCCATTTATACCCATTTTCATTCAAACAATTTTCAAGCAAAAATATGCATAAAATAGAGCAAAAAACCAAAAATAATTGATGAACTTACCGCAAAATGGAAGGAGGAACGATTTGAGGGCAAAAGGAACAAATTTGGGTTGGATTTTAGTGAAAATCTGGAAAAAAAATGGATGAGAAAGAGAGAGGATCAAGTTTGGCTTTAAAACGAGTGCAGCAGGTGCAAAATACACCGTTTTGACTGATGGTAGGAAAAGAAACGAAACAACATTGTTCCGGTCCACTCCCAGCTGCCACGCATGAGGACGACAGGCGAGAGCCGCAGATGACTGTGCACTGCGACACATCGTTTGACTTGGCCTGAGGCACGCACACGAACGACAGTTGCACACACACGAACGATAGAAATTTTCAGCGGCAGTGACATGCAGTATTGCAGCAAGAAATGAACGACCAGTCGTCTGGTTTCTTTTTCCAGATTTTTATTCTTCAATTTCCCACAATTTTTATTTAATAAATCACTTCCAAATCACTCCTAACATCCATTAATCACTTAATTAAACTCTTAAACATAAATTAACCCTTCAACCACCAACATAAAAATTCAAATTTAATAAAAAAATTAATCTAAAATAATTATAAAAAATATGGGGTATTACAATCACTAATATTAATACCTCAAACACTTAAATTAACATTTCAAACATCAAAAGATCGGATCAAAATTGAGTGGAAAACTACAGAGAATTTAGTTAAAATTGACGGGTTATTAAATGTATAATATATAAACAGAAGCGTATTAAATATGAAAAATTGCAAAAATAAGTAGCATCAATTTCTGAAGCGAACGAAGCAAAAAAAAAATTGTGAAAAGGGCATACGGGCCCTCAATTCCTGTTAGGTACTACTACCAGCTAATTTTGTAAACTTTGGGGCCTCCATTTGTAATTATATTCGGCTCATTATGTGTTAAGCCCATAAATAATTAATTCATGTTTTAACTTTTAATTTAGTATAAACAACTAGATTGATATTTATTTGAGAATAGAATTATTAGTTAAGACATAAATTATGCTTGGTTTAATATTTATTTGAAAATTTTAATATATTAACTTGAAGATTCCAATAATTAGCGCAATGCTCGTGTTATGCACAATAACTATAAATTTTTTAATTAATTAAAAATATTTATAAAACTAATAATAAAAATAAAATAATATACTTTTATTTTATTTTGCATATTATAGGAATTTAAGATATTTGTTTTTTATATTTATGTTAAATCACTTTGGTAATATAAATATATTATGTAGCATAATTCCCGTGATATCTTAATATTTTTTACTAAGTAAATTTTAGTGGTAACTTTATTAGTAAAATTTTAATATTTTTTGTGCTAAATAAATTTTAATGTGTTTGAAATATCATTTTTTTTCTCTTCACACTCACATATCTCATTTATTTCTTTTCCATAATTTTTTTATTTGTTTTTTTTCGCATAATCACTATCCCTTTCATGATGTTCTCTAAAAAAAATATCAAATCCCTTTTTGTCTAAAAATAATTATCAAAACGGACAACTACAATTGTAATAAAACCCATCTATATATAACAAAAATAAACTATTAGCTTGCAATTGTGGAAAACATATATATGGTCTGCAAAAAATGTAATAAAATATTATATTGATATGGTAGAATGTTATATTGATGTGCTAACTGGACAAAGATGCAGAATGTTGCTTTTATGTTTAAAATTTATAATCGCTAGACATCTCTTCTAGTGTTAGACCAGTGCAATATTGTGGGATTCTTTTAGCATTTTTTAATAAATTAGAATGAAGACAATCTTTTTAATAATTTATTAATTATAAGAACAAAAAATGAAATATCAATGGAATAATTAATTAAGCAAAAATATTGTCGAGTGTAAAATATTAAAAATGCTATTTAAATGCAAGATTATTATTTAAAATTTGTGGTGCTTGTATAATTAAACAATTTGTATTTTTAGAAAAGAATAAAATATATAAAAAATAAAATTATTTTATATTACAACAAATGCTATCACATTGAATGAAATAGTTAAAAACAACAAACAATATATAAAATACTTAAAGTGTAAAATTTACTAAACTATCATTAAAAATTAATAAAATCATCAAATTATTTTACATTCAATTATCCATAAATACTTTAAATTAAATGTTTAAAGTGATAAATATTAAAATTAAAAAATTATTTATGTACTACTTATCAAATAACTAAAAAAATATTTGTTATAAATTTAAGAAAATTTCTTAACTATTATATATATATATATTGATTCATTCTTCTTGGACCACTAATTCAGTATGTACTATATATGATATATTATCATTATATCGATCTACTTATGGCTTGTAAGTACATGTTTCCAGTATTTTATTCTCAGAAGAGTTAGGCTTATTTTAATAGATAACAGTAGCTTTACATACTATTCTATTTCCATCACAAACTTTAATGTATTTTCAATTATTATAAGAAGT
>CAODLS010761026.1:0-11488 GCA_948243855.1 Flueggea neowawraea
TGGAGCTTTTATAGCAAGGGAATGTTTGCGGATGGAGAGAGGATTTGGGATCGGATGATGGAGATGCATGTAGCTCCTTGTATCAGGAGTTATAATGCGAAGTTGTTAGGATTAGCTTTGTCGAAAAGAATGAAAGATGCATTTGAATTGATTGAGGAAATCAGGTCAAAAGGAATTGAACTTGATGTGTACAGTTTCAATGCTATGATCAGGGGCTATGTTATTGATGACAACTTGAAGGAAGCTAAAAGATGGTATGGTAAGATAGGGAAGAGTGATTTTCGTCCGAATGAGTTGACATTCGAGTCCTTTCTTCCGTTTTTGTGCGAAAAGGGTGATATGGATTTTGCTTGCGAGGTCTGCAAGGAAGTTCTTGATAGTAAGTGCCAGGTTGATGTTGAAGTATTACAGCCGGTGGTGGATGGATTGGTTAAACAGGCGAAGTTCGGAGAATCAGAGAAGCTAGTGGAACCTACAAATAAAAATAAGTATTACCATGATAGAAGTCTGAAATTGCCTACAAAAGTATTGTGCAAGACTGCAAGTGCTTCTTGGTGCAGTTTATCTTTCAGATACTAGCTTCAAGAAGCAGAGATGATAAGTGTTGAAAGGAAGGTTTTGCTCTTGCATACTTTACGATTGCTGATGATTTTGTTTGTGAATATTTCTGTAACACTCGTCTGTTTACACTTTAATCTATTAATTTTCAGGACAAGCATTTTATTCGCATGTATTGTATAGTTTACAGATCTTCCTTTGCTCGTTCTAAGATTCAGAGAAGACGGTCAGCAAGTGACGATGATCTCAAGGCTGCTCTAAACACCATGGTTGGTCTAATCTTCTGTTCTGCATGAAGAAATGCAACTATTTGTTTTATCCTGTGAACGCAAGCTAAGGGTGTTGTGTTCTTTGTTGCTTTACTTGGATAGGCTTTCATACAGGTGAGACTTCATATACTCCTCCAGAACTGGAAGTTGGTGGTTATCATCATAGCTGTACATCAGAGGAACCATTCTTGCAATGTTAAGAGCAGCCTCCGTGAAAGTTGCCGAAAATGGATTTGGTGACAGAGCCTCCTCGTTTAAACGCTCCCAAGCGTATGAAATCATATCGTCAACACGCTTTCTTGCTGCTTCAGCTGAAGCCGCCTGGTTTTCCTTCATGTAACATTCCACATATGATCCATCGTGGCCATCCTGATCCTCATCCTGCGTTATAGTTAGTCATTAGAAACTACTCCCCCCGTTAATTGTCGCTTTATACAAAAAAAAAAGGAAATTCTAGAATAATTGTCGTTCTAGAAAATGTACCCTGGGACTTCCTAAGTCATCCCAGAGTCGAAGGATTGTGGCTGTGGAAGATATTATGTCTGGATTGTTGCCGATGAGTTCCACACTTTCCTTACTCATATTTTGACCAATAAGAAAGAATATGTGAACTAGCACCACATGTACTCCTGAACTCACTATCCCATTCTTCAAGTACTCTTCACTCCTTGGCAACTCCCCGGAAGCAAACCATTTTGCCTCCACCAGAAATGCATTGCACAACGTTGCCCACTGCTCCATTCAAAATATCAACTTTGCAAAAGACATTTCAGTGATTAATTGTAAAAAATGAGTTTATAGGTAATTCATACTTGATGCAAGTTTAATGTGTAGGGTTTATGAGATCGATTTCTGGTAAAGACGATTAGAAAGACTTTTGAAAAATCAGTAACTAACAAAAATTATCAATGAGTTGGTAAGTCATTCGTGTTGGAGTTTATTCTAGGGTTTTAAAAAAAAATTCTTTTTCCCGTGTCATAGCCATAATTGGGTAAAATATTTCGAGTGGTGTAATTTTTTGTACTGATTTCACTTTTTTATATTCCGCTTCTTCGTAGAACATTAATTAAATTATCTTACTTGTCAAATTATAAGATAAGTTCATTTGTTGGACCAAAGATTTGTGTGGACAATAATATATGGTGTGAATTATCTTACTGTTTTTTGTAGGGAATGAACAGGATTGAAGCCGTGGTTATGGTAGACCTTTGAGCTGATATGATTGGTGATTTCGTCAAGCGCGTTGAAACACCACCTCATGTAGTCGGGAAGTTGGGTCCCGGCTCTACACGTAACGTCCCATCTGCATGAAACATTTTGCCTTAATGTACTCAATATTTTTGTAACCATGCAAATTGCAAACCGATATTTAGTGACAACATGGAAAATACCTGTTGACAACTTCCGTAAATAGAGTGAGTTCGTCAAGAGTTCCATGGAGATCGAAAATGTCGTCTATTATGTAAATAAATGAAATGGGTTTGGTTAATTCAATTCTTTGCTCTGACATGCTTGGATCTGTTAGGCATGCCATTGACCACATGTGCCATTTCAGTGGTTGGTCTCTGACAAACTTCATTTCTTTTGACAACCCAAGTTCCTTCCACCACCTACATTTACACAATTATGATCTGTGTTAAAGAAATTATGAAACAATTAGCTAAAGCATTAATTCATGATTCAACATACTTCGAAATTTGAAGGATCTCCTTTTGATGTTGAGATTGGAGCAACTTAAAATCGATCCTTGCAATTTCTTTCAGTAGTTCTATCCACTCACTGGTCCTTTGCAAGAATCTTTTAGCCATGAACCTTGACCAGCTTTTGTGGTAGGGATGTTCCATAGAGTTATTAACTTGTGTAGCTTGGTGACTCTTTAGACGAGGGGTCCAAGAGTTTAATACACGTCGTCTATAATCTCCAACTTCGTCGAGAATATCTTCACCTCTAAAACTTAGCTGTGAAGCCTCGTATAAACCCATTAACCCCTTTATGTCGCCGATAATCTTTGTCCTGAAATGTCCATCCTGGTTTCTAAATCTACCGAACACTCCTGTGACATTTGCATTATCAAATAAATTACGAAACTTGGGGCACGATTAAGATCTTAATTATAACAAGGATAACTAATTAATCAACCTGCTGGGACATGATAACCGTGTTGTCTTAGAAGTCGAAAGCGAAGTGCAACACTATAGAGATCATTATCAACATTAGATATCAAAGAATTCTGTCTTTCAAGAATGGCTTCTATCTCTTCTTGGAAGTGATGATCAATCCCAAGGCTTTGGATGGCATCCACCATTACCAAATCTTGAAAGGGTTCTTCCTCTTTGCGCAACATGTGCTTGAGAACCTCCACATTCGGGGCATGGTCATTTTGAAAGTCAACCTACAAGTGAAAAAAAAAATATGAAATTCTTAATTTATGAACAAAAATTCCACGCAAAGAAAATGAAGATAACATGGAGAAACATGTAATTACATTAATGGTGGCATTGTAGTGTCCGAGGTGATTCAGGGAAGAAGAAGTTAATGTATGGTCCTGAAGAATGCTCCATTTGTTTTCAGGTCTAGTACTGGTAGAACCAAACTTTAGTTGGTTTGGATTAAGAATTATCTGTTTTTGATCGAATGGAGTCCTTGGAGAGACCAAGCAAGCCTTAAGGTTCAAGACGTTTGAGGCCGGCTGAGCCAGTTTTTTATTCGAGGGAGATTTAATGGAGTATACACTACAGTGTGTCCACAAAATAAAAGGATATGATATGAAAGATGGTAGGCAATTAATTGATTGATGGTAGTAAGCACCAAATACACCTGAATTTATAAAATTCCTACGCCGCCCAACTCTTACTGCAACAGTTCTCAATTACATATTGATATGCATGTGTCACACGTTTCGATCCATTCTTTCTTGATAAGTCATTCTATTTGTTCGGATCCTTTCGTGTAAGAATTGATTATTATAAGTTCATTAGTCAATTAAGTATATGATAATTAGCTACATTTTGATGCATTCTGAAATTTATTTTTTTAATATTTCAATCTAATCAACGCTAATTTATCATATTTATTCAATGGCCATGGTAAAAGTTCAGTGATCATATTAAAAAATATATTTTCTCCGTCTTAAAACTATGGTCTAATTTTTCTTTTTCATCCATCCTACAATATAGTTCACTTAATCTACTTCAAATATTAGTTTTAAAATAAAATTACTACATTATATAGTTCTGTTGAATAATTGTATTAAATTTTGTTCAACTTTTACTTACGTAAAAACATTGAAGATAATTTAGGGAATCTACAGAATGAATTATCATTAACTACTTTGTTTGCATTTACAAAGTGTATTGTAATTCATTCTGAGGGGTAGATGTACCAAAATTTCAGTGACAATTTCGAGACTGAAAGAGACAATTAACTAATAAATGGAAGATGGGTATTTCATAATGCAATTGCATTTAGGCTTAACTTTACCATATTAATGACAACATTTCAATGGTGCTCTTTATTTTAAAAGGTATTTTTTTTTTATAAAATAAAGAGTGTAATTATTATTAAAGAGTGAAAAATTCATTCAACTCCAATCGGTTCTTTAAATTTAACTCTTAATTTTATTGAGACTAATAATATATTCAAATATAACAAATAAACATGGTGTAAAAATGTGTAGTTAATAAAGAGAGATTAAATAAAGAGTATAATAAATTATCTACATCTAACTAGTTAAACTCACTCTTTATTTTTTTTTTTTAAGATAAAGAGTGGAATAAAAAGAGGTCTGGAGAAAAAATTTAACATATACTCTTTATTATAAAAAGAGAATAATTAATATAAAGAGAGTACTGGAGATGTTTTAACAACCATATAATTAATCAAGGCTCAATTGAAGGAAAAATTGACAATTCAAATCATGGGTAAAATAATAGGGCTGAGGGGGAGAAGTACTAAAATTTCAGTGACAACTTCGAAACTGAAAGTGAAAGAGACAATTAATTAATAAATGGAGGATGAGTATTTCATAATGCAATTAGACTTAACTTTACCATATTAATTATAAGACCCCTATAATTAATCAGGGATCAATTGAAGGACAAATTGACAATTCAAATCATGGGTAAAATTATAGAGAAATGCTGGAGTCAAGCATTGTCATTTGTAGAGCATTATCTCAGAGATCAAAGCTGTCAAGATTGTCCTAATAATTATTTCTAAATTATAGCCAAACTTTAGATGTTTCTTATTCAACATATTAGCATTGAAATTGTTATATACTAGTTTTACCTCCAGACGTTGTCTCGGATATTATGAATGATAGCCTCAATGGCCTCAATTCTCTTGGCAAGTCATACACAAATTCTGAGATTGTGAGGAAGATTTTAAAAGCTTTGTCAAAATCATGGGCTTCCAAGAAAGATATAATCGCAGAAGCCAATGATTTAAATTCTTTGCCTTTGGAGGAGTTAATTGGTTCTTTACTTACTCATGAAATGAATATGAAAAAAGATTAAGAAAAGGAAGGCAAGAAGAAAAAGAGGATATATTTGGGCATTGTATTGAAGGCTTCAAAATATATTGAAAGCCCACGTTCTAGTGAGGATAATGATGAAGAGGCTTATGTTGTGGAGCACCTCATAAAGAAATTCTGCAATTTTCTCAACAAGGAAAAAGAGGCAAAGAAAGCAAGCAAGAGGAAAAACAAACTGATTTGCTATAAGTGCAATGAACCGGGTCATGTCAAACCGAATTGCTCTTATTTGAAAAGGCACGGTAAAATAAGGAAAAGAAGAGTCCTTGAAAATATTTCAAGCTCCAGTGATGATGATGATGATGCACAAAATGAAGTTGAAGGTTTATGTTTAACAACAATCAAAGTCAAAGAGAAAATTCCAAATGTGGTACACTTCCCTTGAATTAAAATTTTTGTTTTGATTCTTCTATTTGTTTGCATTCTGTTTTTATATGATGCATATGTTGATTTTCTGCGATTCATTGGGGGGAGATATATTTTTTGATTGATTGATTGCATGCATTGATATTTTGAATGTCAAAGGAGGAGACATATTTTCTTAATTTCAATTGATTTAATACATGCATTTACTTAGGGGGAGCTATATTTGTGCTTATTGATTATTTTGATTGAATAAGGAAGATTGTTAATTTTTTATGTTCTTTTTGATGATACAAAAAGGGGGAAAAGTGTTTCATGAATTTGCATGTTATTTTTCAATTGGTATCATCTTTATTTTGAACATCATGATTATTATTGTGTTGGAATAACAAAGTGACAAAGAATGAAATCCTTGATCAAATTATTTGTTATTGGTGTATAGACGTTCAAATTCATGTATGTTTTGTCATCATCAAAAAGTGGGAGATTGTTGACTTCAGTTTTGATGATGATGATTGCAAAACATCCATGAAAAGAGTGTCAAGTTGTAGACTTGATGATATTTGGCATTAAAGCACTTTGTTGATTCACTAAAGTACGTTAATTAACAATAACACACGTTAAGGTTCATCAAGGCACGCTGATGTATACAAAAATGGAAACTAGGCACGTTGAAGATTCAACAGGGTGCGTAGATATGGATAAGAAGTGTTCTGGAATTTGAATATGTTGAACAATGCACGTAGAATATTTAACAACGCACGTTATCAAGGAATTGCTTCAGAACTTGTCCAAGCCATTGCATTATCAATGTTTAAAGCACGTTGACGAGCTTCAGATGGAGACAAAGATGAGACGCTCCTCGGGAATCGAAATCTGGATATTCTCTGACATGCTGACGTGGATTTCAAAGGGCGTTAAATAATGAACATTTGTCAACGCATGCTAAAGAATGAACAAGGCTTGTTAATGGATATCTAGGTGAAAGTGCATATTCTGGAATGTGGAACAAGGCACGTTGATCATAAAGAACACACGTTGAAGGGATGATCAAGGCACACTAATGAAAGTGTTTTTTTTAACCAGAAGCTATGCAACTTCAACAAGGCACGTTGATGGTCAACAACACACGTTGATAAACGATGCATACATGAAGAACACACGTTAAGGAGGAACAACGCACGTTAAGGATCGTGACGTCAATTAAAACAGAACCTTCCACTCTCTCACAACGGCTACTTCAAGACTTCCAACGACTATATTCTTACAATTGGTTATAAATAGACGTCTCCAACATCAGAAGAAAAGAGAGAGAAACCTTGGCTACATTTTCCTATCTTTATTTCTCATTTATTCTCTCACTCTTTAGTTTATATCCATTTGAGCTATTTACTTGCAATCTTATTTTTTGGTTTGTGTGAGTTTTAATCTACTATATCTTGAATTGATTCTGTAACAAGCAAGATTATTTGCTTGGGGTAGATAGATTTCCTTGTTAAACCTTATAAAAACAAGAGTGGTTGCTAGTGAGCCTTAAAAAACTAGTGGATAACGGTTTTCTAGTCAAGCCTGCAAAAACTAGAGATTCGGTTTTCTTGTTGAGCCTGCAAAAACAAGGTGTAATGGTTTGCTTGTTGATCCCGTAAAAACAAGTTGTTGTACACGGTTTCCCTTCACCCAAAAATGAGGAAGATAGTGGATTCAAACTCTCTAGTGGATCTAGAGGAGTGAACGTAGGTCAAGGAAGACCGAACCACTATAAATAGGATTTGTTCTCTCTTCCCTTACTCTCTCTTTCTTATTTGCTTTGCACTTGCATTTGATTTATATTGTTGTGTGTGGATTGGATCTTTGATTTTTAACTTGCTTTTGCATTGAACTTTGATTTTGATTTAAAAGATCTTTGTTGTTTATTTTAATTTGCAAAAAAAAATTAACAAAGTGTTTAAATTGCTAAAAATCCAATTCACCCCCCTCTTGGAGTTATATTGTTTATTGAGACCGAATTCTTACAATTGGTATCAGAGCGAGTACTCTTAATATTTTATTTTGGCTTAACATTCTTCTAGTGATGTTTTCCAATTTTTTATAAAAAGAAACAAACAATAAAATAAAAAATAGAACTGCTTTGATTGATTTGGGTATTGTGATGAATGGGAGATTACAAAATATAAGAGTTGTTGATGATTGTTGAGGATGAGTGGTTGAGGATGAGAACTTAGAAACAAAAAGATAATTGAGGAGAGGAGAGAAAGTCACCATAAATTAGAAGAGTTCTCAATTTTATGTTGTCCCTATCTTAATTTTTTGTTCACTATGCTCCCTGTCTTAATCTAATTTTTGACAGATTCGTGCTTCACATATAGTTTACTTTCCAAAAATCCTTTTCCCCCTTTCATTCCCTCTCACTTATATAATAGAATCCCTACAGGAATACTCTATATAAGAATAATATTTATTTTATTATAAAAAATTTTGGTCCCAACTTAAACCAGTTATAAATAGGAATATGTAATAAGTTATAAATTTTTGAAGTCCCATATTAAGAAAAAAATTATATATAATTTTTAAGTCCCATATATATATATATATATATCTTCCTTTAGAAAAGATTAAATCAATGTATTAAACAACTTTACATAAATATTTTTTGAATAATAATTATTAGAGAGTTCTTACTGTTATTGTTATTAAAGTGGATACTTTTGGGTGTTAGAATTTTTTTTTGTACTAATACTTCTATTTAGTTATAACCTCTCGATTAAAATATAGTTAGTTTGGTCCTAAAATTATTTTTACAATATAAAGGGGAAAGTGAAAAACTAAACCCCTGTTTAGTTCAATAACTTAATTTACAATGAAGTTGATTTTAGAAAATTTGTATTAATAGGAAAGTTTTTTATTGAGGAAGTTGTAATTTTTTTTTATGTTTGGTTCACTTATTAATTTAAAGAAATTTTTTCAGCTGAATGTTTGATTGGAATGTTTACTTTCTTGAAAGTAGTTTGTAAAGTACAAGAATGCCCTTATCATGAAATATTAAATTGAATGAATAAAAATGGACTTGCTTTTGCATAGAAAAGTAAAAAAAAAAAAACAAGTAAAATTGATAAAAAAATAAATTCTAATTGATCTAATATTTATTAAAAAATATAGAATTAAAAACATCAAAGATCAAAAAAATCCATAAATTAATAAAAAAATCTAATTGAGTTCTAGTTAATCAAAATGTTTTGTGTGTTGTACGGCAAAGACAAATAGATATATTAAAGAGGGTATTTTAATCCTATTGCATTATTTTTAGTTAGGAAGTATAAGTAATCCACTTCTCCTTACTAATTAAGTTTCTAAAATTAAGGAAGTTGAGCAGTCAAAAGAATTTAAAATTCTTCTAACTTTTAAATTCCTTTAAACCAAACATGTTAAAATTGTTACTTCCCTATAATTTGCATAGTCAAAAAAATTTAAATTTCTTTTAACTTTTAAATTTTTTCAAACCAAACCTGTCAAAAATGTTCATATCCCTTTACAATCAAAAGAGGCTAAAAGTATTGAAATTTATAGTGAAAACCGTCCGTGTGTATTCAAGAATGTCCGTATACACTTGATGTGACTTGGGTTGAGGGCCCATTAAGCCCGATAATGTAATAAAATTACACTAGAGATCTAATCTAAAATAATAAGTTGAGCTCAAGTATGAGGTTCAATGTTCTAAAGATTTCTTCAAAAAATACCATATTGTAATTTACAACAGAAAACATATTCTGGGGATTTGATATTACGTTCAAATTTCAAAGGGAGATCCTCCTACATCTGACCAAATTTGTTGTTCACTCTATAAAGAGCACTCACCCACTTTAAGAAATGTACGTTTTTACTACTTAAAGAATTCCCAAAACTCTGCCGAAATAATTTACTGACTTAGACATCGGAGTGCAATCTGACGATCAACCCTCGACCTTTGATTTTGTTTATTTTGTAGGACACACAAATACTCCAGAAGACTTTTTGGCTTTATTGTTGTTTGAGACAACAACAACACCCAAGATACTTTGCATGGGTATTGGACTTGGTGAAGTGAGGCTATAACTTAATTGCCTAAAGGCATTAAATTTGGTCTCCCCTGATTTTATTGTATCTTCCAATTTTGACTCCATCCGATATGGGAGTTCTTTTTCCAACAAACAAAACTCTCACGGACAAAAGAAAATCGTTGAACACAAAGAAATGCCAAAACATTTCCAAACATGGAAGTCTTAGTACTTCGTTTAGTAATACATGTTTTTTTTTTGATTGAACATAGTAATTCAATTCCACCACAAATCTAACATAAACGAAATTATAGGTGAGTGTAATCCTAGGATATACACAATGATGGAATTTGGCTAAGTAAGGGCCAAATCTACTAGAATAATTATATATATTTACTATTTTTGAATGCATATATTTGAATACGTATAGTAATTATACAACTATTTTTGCAGACTCAAATCGAAAGATGATAGTTAATTTTGATGTGTCGGCATGTTCTGACAAAGTTGCAATGGCCTCATTATCAATAGGTATAGACTCAAATATATGTTTGTTAATTTCGTTGCCTGGATTCAAACCAACATGATATAAAGTAGCACAGAGTTGCAGTTTCAGAAAAAGAAAAAACAAGGGTTATCCCTTAATAATATTCTATGACAATGTTGTGTATGCTAAGCCTTGGCCCGGAGCAAATGCTTCGAAGTCTTGCAGAAAGCAACAATTTGCTGAGGCCATGTTTTGGGCTTCATTGATTTATATAAAAGTTAAAGAATTGTTAACACCGTTAAATGAAAGGGACGAGCTATAATATTTCTGAAAAGGTTTAGACACAATCGCAGATTTTGTGAAAACTTAAGGGTGTTAAAATAATTTCCCCAACATAAAAGGCAATTGTACCCACTGAAATGACATTCTCCTTCCTTGTCTCTCCCAAACCAAAAGCTTCTTCTCTCTCACTCTCTCTCCCGTTTCCAGTCTCTTTCACTCACTCATCTAACCGTTCCTTCTATTCATCACTATCTTTAGCCACTTTCTTCATAGTCTGAGATTATTCACCAACCAATGACCGTGAAATCAATGAAGCCCACCACATTTTTTAGGGATGCCTGGTAGCTTTAGTCAATAATTCTACACAATTCTCTAAATCTATTGTATTAGGCTACCCGTAATCCACGTTCTATGAAGGCGTTCCGCGAGACGCCTACTCAGCATTTTTATTGTTATTTTATTAAAATCTCTAGTTTTTAGCCCCTCAACTTTTTCATCTGTAACTCAGTGACTACTTTAAAAGTCTCGCGGGACGCCTACTCAACTTTTCACTAAACATAATTTTATTTCAATCTCTTAACTTTTATCTACTACTTCATTTAATACTTTCTACCTTAAATTCATTAAATTAAAAATAGTTCATTCAAATAAAAATAATTCGTTAAAATAAAAATATTACATTAAAATAAAAATTACCAAAAAAATTATTTTGTGAAAAAGGATTATACGTAAAATTTTGGAAATTACCAAAATTAGAAAGTGCAGATTGATATGGAAATGGGGAAAATGAAGCGTTGGGATTGAATTGATAATTGGTGAAAGAGGAAAAATTTGATGGATTATTTTGAGAATATTGATAGTTGGTAAAATTTGATGGGTTATTTTGTTGGGAGGATTGAATATTTTTATTGTTGTGATCCATAATTTTGGGGGAAAAAAATTGGAGTGGGAGTAATTTGAGAGTATG
>CAODLS010761273.1:0-16345 GCA_948243855.1 Flueggea neowawraea
CGGAAAGTGGTCTTGCAGCTGCGCCACAATGCCACCTAAGTACACCTTGTACTCATCCTCTTCCAACACGTCCGTCGAGAAGCAACAGTCAAACACTACACCAATCCAACATGACCATTACAAAATCGAATTAGATTAATCAACTTTTACAAAACCTTAATTAATTAATTCGCTACGCATTGTGCTAGATTGAATGTCAGAGTTGAAAATACGAGCTTCAAAAGACCTATTTTTCGAGAACTTGCTAAACCTAATCAATCAAGCTAGCGTAAAAGCAATTACAGCAAGTAAGAAAAGATAATGCAGCCAAATTTGAATGCATCGCGCAATTCAAGGCTAAATTGTGAAAAAGCAGAGAACGAAACGGTACCGTAGACACGCTCGGAGATCTCGAGAAGGCGATCCGGCGGTTTCCGGTAGAAGAAGCGTCTGAACAGCGCCATGAGATGGCGCTGTTTCTACGACGAAGGGATCCAAAGCGTTGGATTAGAAAATCAACGAAGGAGATGGAAAGCGACGTGGTCGTGAAACACCCAGCACAGATCGCGTCCAAAACTGGGGAAGAAGCAACAATGGAGAAGGTGAAAGTGAAGTTTAATTAGGAATCAAAAGGAGAGTAATTAAGGATAATTAAATTAATCAAGAAGAGAGAGTGTGTGTGAGAGAGAAAGAGGTTGAAGCAGATCACATGGGAGAGAGGGAGAGAAAAGCGAAGTGGACTGAAAAGGAGAAGAGTATGAAAGAGGCTTGGCCTTTGTTGGAAGCTCTGAGAGAGAGAGAGAGAGAGAGGTGGTTTTGGTTATTTGCGCGAGGGGGCTTTGGAGGGGAGCGGGAGGGGAGGTTGGGTTGGCAGGCTGGGTCGATCGATCCATGGTGGGGGCGACGGGGTTTGACACGTGGCAATTGTTGGGGATATATTTACACGGAGACAGCGCTCGAAGAGGGAGGGAAAAAGTCGGTTCTGTACATGTCTGGACATCAAGGCTGCTCGGTATTTTTCTTTCTTTTTTCCAAAAAAGAAATTACAGTAGATTAAGAATTTTTTTAATAAAAAAGATTTTTTCTTCTCGGAAATCTTCTGAGAAGTGTTTTTATCTTTTTACGTTAATCGTGTCGGAAGAGGACCATGCTCGCTCGTGCATGTGTTCCTTATGTGCAATTTTGGGTACGGACAAACAAATGTAATGCGATCTTACTGTTCTACCCCGGTAACAACTAGCGAATGCTATCATTTAGCTTGAAGGCGTGTTTCAGATTTATACTGTAAATCAACTCGTTTAAATTTAATTATTATAAAACTTCGAGCGATGTTTTAGATTTTATTAATATATTTTAATTTTTTATGAATATTCAAAATTTTATATTTTAAATTTTAAAATTAAATTAAAATAATAAAATTATAAATCTCATATTAAATTTTAAATTTTTTAATAATTTTTTTAAATATAGTTTAAAAAATTATTTTCTTTGTAACTTATAAAAATCTTCAATACATACTTAATTTTAACTTTTAAAACATCTCTAAATGCAAATAAATTGAGGTAATTATAAACTAATATATACTAATGTTCTCTTATTCTTTTTTACTTAGACTCTTAGGGTATTAAACGATAAATCATTTGTTATTATCATATAGGCATGTGGTTAGCAAGAGATATATTCAAATACCAAATAATGATATAATTTGAACACCGATAATTGTAGTGTGGAACATCTAATACATAAGACTGATTCAATACTTGCTCAAATCATTAATCAAACATTGTGAGATTTTCTCTCATGATTTATATAACCATTTAAAATTTAACATAATGATTGAATTAACATAAACTAATTTTATAAAATAGTATCAAAAACATGTTATTATAAGTTAACTTCATTTAAAAATACTAAATTAAATATATATAATACATTTGATCAAAAACTTAGATTTAATATATTAAAATCACTTACATTATTGTAATTAAAAAAAATAACATTTACAATTAACTTTTACCCTTGAAATTTGTTAGCATATATTCATCAATCTTTCAACTTTCTTTACTATATTTTTAAACCCCTCAACTTCAACAACTAATATTTCGATAACCAATTTAACGAATATTGGTAACGAATTTCATATCAAACTAAAAAATATGAATGTTTGTTATTTTGATCTTTTGCATAAATTTTTTTGATCTGTTTAACAGTAATTTTTTTTGAGATTGAAGAATTACAATATGATAAAAACTCTTAAGTGGCTTAATTAATATAGCTTGTCAAGAAATTGGTTAAAAAATGTATTGAGCCAATTATCATTTGTTGCATAATCGATAAAATTTTATATTGTCAAGGAATAATTATAAGAAAATATTAATAAAGCAAAAAGTTGATCTTCCATAAACCAAATTCATTCGTTCATCTCTAATTAAAATATTAACAAATTCAATAACCAAAATACACTTTACTATCACAATCAAATTTGATTGTGAATTTATTAGTTCACAATACCAATTTTAGAAATTGTATTTATTTATGAAAATTAATTTTTAGGGACATTTGGTAGATCAAAATTGATAAAAAATGTCAATATATAGGATCAGATAAAAACAATAGCAGTGATATAGAAAATAATATAATGATTTTTTAAAAAACATACATTGTTGTGGTGAATATCAAACAATATGTATACATATAGTATTTATTTTTAAAATGTGCAATAGAAGTTTATTTAAAAAATAAATTTATTCTTATATTTTAATTTTTTATTATATATTTTATTAATTACTATATAAATTGGTCAATTGATATAAATATCTAATGTAAACACATTTATTTTTTTTATGACACATCTTTGTATATCACATGTCACATCAGTAAGATATCAAATGTTATTTATTTATAATGATATATGTTAATATCTCAATACATGTATTCTGTTTTATATTAATATATAGATTAGCTAACGTTCAAATGATGGTTAACTAAACTTCCAAGTTCATAAGCTGAAACACGCAAACAATTATTGTGCTTAGACTTATCAAAAAAAATCATGTACTTATTTTTACTACGGGCAAATATATGTTAATTTTATTTATAGTTTGCCATTTTTTAGTTTTATAAGAATAGAACTTACAAAACAAGTAAATAACATTTTTGGCACTTGAATAATTTAAATTCGAACCAGATATGATCTATATGGATAATAAATAAAACTCTTTTTATTGAGTAGCTTCTTCATATATTTTTGGTATCTAACTAATTCAAATTCGAATTGCGCAAAATTCATGTTTTTGCCACACCTCCGATGGTAAATTCTTGAGGTCTTTAAATAATTAATTTGATCAGAGAAAGAGTTATAATTTTTTTTGTCATACTAAGAGGTGTCTTGAGTGAATCTCAACTATGGATAACACCTTTAAGCCACTACTACGGTAATCCCCATTCGAGTTGAATAAATCTCTTGCAAGAAGTAAAATTTTGACCCCAAATTTTAAACGGTTGTAAAAAAGAGTTATAAATTTGACTGAAGAGAATGATATATTCCCGGTTATAAATTTGACTGAAGATAATAATATATTCCCGGCTAATCTAATTAGTTTTTGACAATAATTTACGGAAAAGTTTTGGGTTTTTAGAAAGGAGACGCAAAAGTTAAACAAGAAATTAACGGAACAGAGGCACGTGAGAGAAATCATCGCGTAACGTGTCCAAAAGGATCGTCTAAGAGGAACGAGCAAAACCCCCTGAATCTGGAATGGAGTATTCGGCAAGCTATAGCTGCCATAGAAATTTGAAGATGTACATGTTTCTATTTTTACTTTGGATCCATTCCCATTCTTTTTTCTTTTCATCAAGAATTCATCAATTATAATTAAAAAACAACATTGTTACTTGTATAAAAAAAAGGTAAGAAATGTTTGCTAGGTTGATGGATTTAATCATCAGTTAGTCTTTCCGGGTACTGCATTGACGAAATTTGGTCACCTCATCAAATTCAGTTATTGTTCTTCGAACATTCTACAGCGTGAAATAATGCTTCTATGGTCACGGCCAACAAGAATATACTACTACTAATAGTCGTCCCTGACTCCCCTTTCAATGTTAAAAAAATGGTTAAGAAATAATAAATTTGTGGAAACGGAAGTCAAATTTTCCGTATTTTTTGGAATTCAAAATTTCATGACTTTTTGAGATAGAGTTAGTACCAATTTCTAAAAATGGCTCAATAATTGCCCCAAGGAAGATTATATGAAGATGTCCAATATTGAGTGTGTTGGAGTTACATGATAGCTCACGTGGTGTGGCATTTTTTGAAGCTAGGCACAACCAATGTGGTCCAACTCTTCTATCATGTTTTGTGGGTTGATTAAGTTGACATTAATAAATGGAATTGAGGCGTTATATATATTGGTGGTCCAAGTTATGGCCAAGGTATCTTTTCTTATTGTCGGCCTCCCTCTAAGGCTCTAATCATATGTTATCCCCTTGGAATATTCATCCTCCAATCCTTATTACTCACCGATAATTGTTTACTTGCTATATTACTTGTATTGTTGTCTCGGTTTCTATAAGATTTAATTAGAAATACATACCATGAAATTACATAAAATTACCTCGATTTAACAAAAGATTTCAAACTAAATCCAAGAAACAAACCACTAGTGAAAATAATGATATCTACTTTTATTTACAAGGACTACCATTTTCAAAAAATAGAATATTGTCGATTTTCACTTCTCTTAATAAAGATTTCTACTTAAGGTCTGAACTCTATTCTTTTAGCGATTATCTATTCAAAATCAATATGCAATTAACATCGAACTAACAATTTATCGATATTACAGATAGTTTGATCTTTAAAAACACTCAAATTGTTTTGTGTTTCTTAGAGAATCATACAAAATTAACTTTAACGGATGAATGTTTTAGGATTACTGTATGGAACGCATGGCTTGTTTATTAGCAATATTGTTAATGTTGGTGAGGGAGGAATGATTAAAAGTGGGTGATGAAATGGTAAAATGTACTGTTCATACGTCTAGTTTACGGGTCTTATAGCAGGGGACAAACGAAGCCGTCAAAGAAAGCAAAGTACATATGATGAAACTAAACAAAGTGTTCGTTAATTCGCTTCGACCATGCTAATGCCCTTCCAATCTAAGTAATGGTTCCTTCTTTGATTAAAAAGAAACTGCCGACGAATTGTTTAGAAACATAGCAATAGCAACAACATATTGAGTAGTTCCAATTGAGCTAGTGGAATGCACCCTGCACTATATTGAGATCGCTTCTTTTATTAATAAAAATTATCCACACTTGCGAAGTCAACCTAATTGAGGGATTTAATATTATCTCTGTATAAAATCAGCCTAGCTCAAAACTTGCATTGGGGGTTAATCTTTTTATTTTTAAAATTTGGTACGATTGGTGTTTCTGTTTATAAGAAAGTTTTATACATAAATAATTAATGCGAAATTGAAGAAGTACCATTTTTCCAAGATCTACTGAACTATTATTATTTTTTATTTTTATAACGGAGAATTACCATCTTAGCAGTCATTGGCAACACACCAGTTAGTTTTGGTGGTCGTTAGCTACACACTGAACTAGGTAAATTCCCGAGAGAGCTAGCTCGCCCGACCATAAGAGTCCTCCACTTATTAACGGACTTATCAAATAGTCCAATATCACACGGTAAACAAATTCACTTTTGCAGAATAAAACATCGTTCAAGAGACTCGAACCCGCAATTTTTCTTGAATCGGAATACGCTACTACCACTTGTTATACCCGTGGTGGGTAACTTTTTTTAATTTTTCTTTCCGTTAATAATTACTTAACGTAGTAGGTCTCTTTCCTGCCAATCTATGTCTACCTAAATTTATTCATTCTGTAAACTATAGCGTATTTCAATTGTACTTATGGAGTTGACAAAAGGACGTGGCAAAAGTTATGCAACATGTTAAAATATAAAAAATAAAGTAAAGAAATTAGAGATCAATCCGCTATGAAAAAACCTGAATGGCAAGCCTTCAAATCTAAGGGTTTTGATTGATCTCTGACCAGTAGGTGGTTAAAAAAGTCAAACATATGGACAGTCCAAAGGCTATGTTGCAACCACTGGGATATTGTTGCATCCAATATTGTCTTGCCTGCATGCAATGTGCGGAACTGTAGTTTAATTAATTTAGAGGTCAGTTTTTTATTTGTTTTGAACTGTGGCTAGTTATTTTGTTTGATTAATTTGTTGTCTTGATAATCCCAGTCACAAAATAAAAAAAATGCGTTGATATATAACATCAATAAAAAGTTACAATAACAATTTTTTAATTTTAATTACTGATTTTATTAAAATAAAAAAATTAACATGTTATATCAGGCAAAAGGAAGATTATGTTATAAATATGCATTGAAAAAATCAATTAAGAGCATAGTTGCTTCTGAAATATGCATATTGTATAATACTGCATATATCAATTTATCTACTTTTTTAATGTATTAATATATTAAATTTATCGATCTAACTTTACCTCTCAATTTACCAGAAGCATTAATAAAGGGCATGGAGAGATAAGTTGAAATCGATACATTATCTGTGTCGTAAAAAAATGTAAAATCAGATTGTAATGCGAATTCAGAGTTGTTAGCTAATTATAAACTTTTTGATATGTTATATATAAACAAGCAAATGCATTGATAAATTAGGAATAAACGGAAGGCTGCAAAATCTTTTTTTTAAAGAATATGCTCAATAAACATTTGCCAAACACAAAAAAAGAAGTAAAAACTTATTTTTTTTAGAAAGAGTAGCAGTAGTCAGTAGCAGCAGCAGCATGCGTTGGTTAGACTTGGTAATTATATTTGCTTTGGTTAGGAGGGTCCACTTGGAATATATATATATATATATAATCATACTTGTCATTATATTAATCTGAGTATTTCTAATTGTTTTTTTCTTATATATGTATGTAGTTGTGCTTGGTTGAAACTTTTTTGGTCCGATTTGATAGTCTTAACCTATTAGAAGGTGAGGTTTAAGTCTTTCTATGGGAGATATCCACTGCACAAGTCTGATCCATCTTTTCGTTTACTTAGTTGCGTTCGCCATAGTTTAAAGGGTCATTTTTAAATTCACGAAATCTACATTAATATATTACGGATTCTTTAAAATTTGTTTATAATTTATTTAAAATATGTTCATTTTTTGGATGTGTTTTAATCTTGTTTAAAACTTATTTATATATTGTTTATATATTGATTCTTGAATATTATTTATATATTATTGATATCTTATTTATATGTTGAAAATAACATCTAAACAAGTTATAAATAACATATAAACAACAAATCAACAATATATAAATTAAAAATTTATTTATATATTGTTTTCAATATGTAAACAACATATATACAACAAACAACAACGTATATCTTATTTATATAAAATTTATATGTTGAAAACAACATATAAACAAGATACGAACAACAAATCAACAACATATAAAAATTCAGATTTGTTTATTTATTGTTTTGAACATATGAAACGCATATAAACAAGATATCAGCAAAAAAATAACAACATTCAAATAATATATAAATAAAAAATAATATATAAAATAGCATATCAACAACATATAAAAAACATAGTTTGTCCGTATGAAATAAAAATACATGGCCATGATATCTTTGTATTCTGTTGAGTTTTATGGCGGCAACAACAGAGATTTTCCAAACCCTAGCAGCTTGTTTTTTTATGTTTAGGCCCTTAGTTTCATGAAAATTGTAAATTAGTCATTAAGTTTTTAAAATAACACCTTTATATACTTTTGCACACTTAAATTGCATATTGTGTATATATTTGTATACCTAAAATTCATGTAACGTACATCTTCATAGACCTTTAGACACTTCTGCAAACCTTTGGACACTTCTATACATGCTATTAAATAAATTAAAAAAAATTTAAAATCATGCACGCCGACGAAAAAATGCCGATATCAATAAATCATCTTAATTTAAAACCATCAACCGAAAATTCATTATATCAAATTTCTTATAAAAAAATATGGACTCACTTTTGAACACTTGTGTACAGAATTGTAGACCTTGTAGAAAAATCAGATATTTTTAATAATATATTTTAAAAAAAATCAATTTTTCGCTGGAAGTCATTTTTTGTGAACAAAATCAATTTCTTGCGAAAATGACATGTTTAAGATGTGTTTATTTTTTTGGCATTTTTTATAGTTGAAAACTTGATATGGTATTTGTAAGATTCAGTATTTATTTGTTATAAATGTGTTATTTTCCTTTTATCAACTCTGTTTTTCTGTTTGAGAGATTTTACATAAATCTTTGTAGATTTTAGTAATTTAGACCGAGTCTTTTGGGTTTTGTAGACATTAAACACATAAATTTTTCAAAATTCTTTATCATATCAATGCGGTTGACCCAAAAGGTCTAAACATTTCTCATAAAATAAAAATTTTCTCTCGATATTAAAAATATAATTTTATAGATAACTCTCGTTTTATTGTTGCCTCACTTTCAGAAACAATTAAGGAAGAATACGAACAGTCGAGACTTGAACGACACCTTGAAATCTGTGAACACAAATAAAGTAAGGTCAGGTTGTTCCCCTAGGGAATTTCTAACGCTCAAATTAGTAATTGAGTAGAAAAACTTTTCTCTCCCCATTTGAACATAATCCTCATGTCTATATGTAGCATGATTGTGAATAAATGATCTTAATGTAACGTTACATTATTGATGATAGTCTTCGTAACGTTTTGTCATTGATGATGGTCTTTGTAACGTCATCATTACAATTCAGAATTTAATAAGTTCAATGATCTTTTTACTTATGTCTCCTCAATTGCTCGTCACTTTTTTCTTCAGATTATATGGATATAAGAGTAGAAAATTACGACTGTGCATATCATAGTCTCTATGATATGATATTCAAGTCGACAATGGGTACTTACTTTCTAGCAAGATTTTACCCCCTTGTACTTTAATGTCTCATTGCAAATGTCACCAGTTAGCGCCCGATTTTCCGTAGGCTTGACGCTTTAACTATATGCGATGTTCAAATTTCTACTGCATGTGTTCTACAATGAGCGCTCGATTTCCCACAAGTTTCTTACTCTATTGCCACAACACATCCTTAGTCATTTTTCATTGCATGTATCCACAGTGAGAGATTGGTGCATCTACAATCTTTTCTACTCACCACGCGTCTTAGCGTTTCATCATTAGTCAGAGCCTGGTGTTTAGCAAGCTTGATGACTATATGCGATGTTCAATATTCCACTACGTGTATTCTACAATGAGCGTCCGATTTTCCACAAGCTTCATGCTTCATTGCCACACCGTAATCTATCTTTTCATTGTGTATTTTCATGGTGAGAGATCGATTTCTCGCAAGCTTTTCTACTCACTACACATATTTGTCATGTGAGAGCCTGATTTCTCGCAAGTCTTCTCTACTCACTAAGCTTATTTTCACGCGAGAGCCCGATTTCTCGCAAACTTTTTTACTCACTGCATGTATTTGTCACCTGAGAGCCCGATTTCTCACAAGCATTTTTTGTGTTGTGTGGCTAAGCAATAAGCTCTCCTGTTCGTTTTACTAAAAAGATGATTATTATGCATTCCTGAATTCAGTTTGAAGAGAATTTTGAAGAAGGAATAATAAAACTCAAAAGTAAAGGATATATTAGCATGCTGCAAGTATAATTTCTAGAATTCATCACAAAAAATCCTATTTCAATACCATCAATTGAAAGATAAGACATCAGTTTAATGATTCATTAATAGATTAAACAAGTAGCTATTAAACATACCATAATACAAAGATCAGCTATGGGATTTCGGAGGTTAGGAATTCCAAATCACCACAACCAAAATTACCCGAGAAAGGAATAATGAAAAGAAGCTCTTAAAATGCTTAGTTATACGGTTATATCTGAAAGCTTGAGATGAGACCAAAACTCTTTTGATAAAAAAACATAAGAACTAAGCAAATAAAGCTTTTGTATATGAATTTTCTCAAATTCAAATGGTCTGTTAAGCAGGAATTGGGAAGGATACAGTTTGAGTGGAGGTCAAAGATGGGAAGATCATGGAAATCTGTGGACGGTGGAACCAACAAAATTAGTAAAAAACAAGAGACTAGAGAAGTGGGCATTGGTGGGTTCATGGGTATGTTAGAAGGCTTGAACTGCCAAAAGATGCATATTGGAAAAAGATTGAAGCATATATTAATAATGACATATTCCTAGGAATTATAATTCCCAAGAACAGTTTGGAAGGTGATAATCCTCATGAAAATAATATCGCAGCCAATATTTGACTCCCTGTAAGTTCGTGATTACAAAGAGCTGACAAGAAACTGTTAATTTAGCACAGTGAAGCATTTTAGATTTGCATGCATAAAGAAATCTTTGAGACTACAACTGATATGAAACATCCATGTACAAAATAGATACAACATTACAAATCGTAAATGTCATATGATACTTTTTTTGGAGAAATCAACCATCTTCTAGATCAGACCTACCAAGAAGAAATATTATAGTTTTCTATACAGATAACTCATAAATCAAACATATCCTGATAATAAAATAAAGACACAAAAGGCGCAAGAACCATTGTCATGTAATGCTCTACCAAAGTTGCATCATAATTTTAGAAAGGTAAGTAATTAGTTCGGCAACCGAACAAAAAGATCAAATGGTGATCTGTTGTAGGAGCAACTAATATGCCTGGTGAATCGACCAATCAAAACTAGCAAAATCTACTAACATCAATGAAAAGGCTCGCTTCCTTAATGCTTTTGTTCCATCCGAACTGTACATAAACAAAGTGAAACAAAAAGAAAATAACCAATATCTAATTAATTTGATGACTACATGAATAAAATACAAAACCACCACTTAATGCTAATCCGACAAAGCACATTGAATCATATATAGTTCTTATGGGCACATTCGCAATGCTGCAATCATTGTCCCAGGACCTCAACTTCATCAACTAGACAAGAATGAACAAATGAACGAAAGCATAAAAAAATCAAGAAATGGTTTGTCAAAAGGCTCCACATTGCGTAAATATTATATACATTGCTGCGGGAACGTAAATGAAATCCATTTTATCTAATCTAACAAATTAAATAACCCAGATCATGATCACCATCAACCATTTAAGCTACACAAAAAAAGGTAATAAAATTGCTTAATCAAGGGGTGGCAAGTGAATCAATTAGTAACAGAGTTACCTTCTCTGTCGTCCACAACTTAAACAACAATAAGAAGGGCTTTTTGTTCCTTTTCCTCCAGACATTGCCAATTTTTGTTGCCTCAATTTCAGCAACAATTAAGGAAGAATACAAAAAGTCGAGAACTCGAATGACACATTGAAATCTACGAACACAAACAAAGTGACGTTGGGTTGTTCCCTGAGGAAATTTATGACACTCAAGTTAGTAATTGAGCAGAAAAACTCTTCTCCCCCCATTTGCACATAATCCTCATGTCTATATATAACATGATGGTGAATAAATGATCTTAATGAAACGTTTCGTCATTGATGATAGTCTTCGTAACGTTTTGTAATTGATGATAGTCCTTGTAACATTTCATCATTGATAATGGTCTTTGTAACGTCACCGTTACAATTCAGAATTTAGTAAGTTCAATCATCTTTTTACTCATGTTACATCACGTTTCTTTCTACGTATTAGGGGTGCTCATGGGTCAATTCGGTTCAGAGATTTGGACATCTTCGGAATGGAACCGAAATTCAGAGATTTTGGTTTTTCCGGAACCAGAAACAAACCAAAATCTCTGAATTTTCGGTTCAGTTTGGAGATTTAGAGATTTCGGTTCGAAGAAAATGGGTTATTTCTGGTTTGGTTCTCATATATATTTTTTCAGTAAAATTCAATTTAAATGCAAAAATATCCTATTTATCATATCTTAAACATACAATCAAATTACAATAACATAAAATTAAATCCCAAATACAATCAAAGACATCATAAATACGAAAAACACTTCAATATTTTGTTTCTCTTGAGAATTTTATGATTCCCATTATGAGAGCACCTATTTGGTTCAACAATTCAAAAGACCTTTGTTCTGTCAACCATAAAAAAAAAAAAGAATTTCAGATTCAACAACACTGCAGTTTAGCTGAAAGAAGAACATAATTTAACTAAATAATCTCACAACATGCACTAAAGAAAAAAAGAAATGGAAAACATTACTCACCAATCAATCTCACAACATGTGCTAAAGGAAAAAAAAAAAGATAATTCATCAAACAAATAGAACAAAGTTCTCTAGTATTCTACAAAAAAATTACCCAGTAAGTCCTCAACTTAATTAAAATAATGTTTTCCACTCTTTCACACCCTTTGAATCGTTAAAAACCGACCAATTCGCTCCGCATTGCACCGTAATTTGCAAGTTTTTATAGATTCAGATTAGTTGCGGATCATAATTTTATAAATTCGTTAATTTACAGTTCGACTGCGGTTAATAATATATTAAAACTGCTCAAACCAAACCGCAATATGTATGTATGTATATATTACTCCAATCCAAATTTATACATCAAATAAGGCACACTTATAACTTCACTACATTTTATAATTAAACTAACCCAAATTTATGGTTGAAAGTTGTATAGTTTGGAGTTATTTTAGATTATGTGTAGTTTTTTTAAATTTTTTTATAGCTAAAGATGTATATTTTGGATGCTAACAATAGGTATACATTAATATTAGTAAGATGCTAATTGACAGATAGTGAAAAGACTGCATAATTTTACTTATTTTGGGAGGGCAGTTAGTAAAGGTTAATATATTTTGAAGTGGTCTTTCTTATTTTTGAGGCATCTTCCATATTTTAGAGACGTTGTAATTCTAATGAAATAATTTTAAATTTATTTTTAATATTGTTATTTATTTTATTTCGTTTAGTTGTTTAATTTTTTATACATTTAATAAAACACAAACCGATCAAATCGCACCGCAACCGCTAGTTTAAATTTAGTGGATTTAACCGCACTAGTGGTTCAACTGAGGTTGCAATTTCTTCAAATCACAATTTGCAGCGTGATTGGTTTGAACATTTAAAACCGACCAAATCGCACCACTTAGACCCTTAGTAAAAGCTTCAGTTGCAAGAACAAAACAAAAGCACAAATTGTTTCATTGCAAAATCATTTATATTCTAAACATTCCAATCTGGTAATCTAAATTAATCCAATTGTGTCACATAACTCAGTATGGAAAGATATTTTTTCTTATTCAAATTATTGTGAAGGCGGGACAATATGAACATTCAGTCAATTTGGTAATTTAAAATACAAAGGTTACTATACACAACTAAGAGTAACTAATTCACTCATTTTAAAAAAGGAAAGAAAGGAAAAAAAAAAGCCAACAAATTTAGCAATATGCAGTAGATTTGATCTATCAAAATTGGTCCCCCTTTTATTCTAATACATATCGATATTGGATAGTACATACATAATCTTGTTCATTGTTACAACATTTTTAATGTGATTGTAGAAAATAAGAGAAATACTTGAAGAATTTAACTAAATTATGCTGAAAGAGAGAACCCATTTAACCAGAACAATTTAACTAAACATTACTCACAAATCAAGAACAAAATTACCAAACAAAAGGGGTTTTAATATATTTCTTAACCTAGAAATCAAAGAGCAGAGATTCAAATCTGGGTTGTTGCAGTTGTTGAGGAGAGTCCTGGATTTGGGTCTTCTTTACTTTGTAACGTTTTTTAACTTGGAAATAAAAGGGCAGAGATTCGGAGAAATCAGACATGCAATACTCAGACATGAAAAACATTAAAGAGAAAAGACAGGAACTTTGTTCTTCTTCTTCTTCTTCTTTTTTTTCTTCTTCTTCTTCTTCTTCTTCTTCTTCTTCTTCTTCTCGACGACAGTGAACGAAGCTTAGGGCAATGAGTGGTTGTAAATTGTTGTTGTTACTCTTCTCAACGATAGTGAGAGAGAGAAACGACGGTGAAAAGAGCTTTGGTGAGTGAGTGTCAACAATGTAGAGATTAAGAGATTGAGAAAGGCAGCAGGAGGTGAGAGAGAGAGAGAGAAAGATGACGGGGAGAGAGAGCTTCAGTCAGTGTCGACGATTAGAGGTTGAGAGCTTGAGAGAGGCAGCATGCGGCAAAAGTTACTGAGTGAGTGAGATTTAGGGTTTGTGATGTGAATGAGTTCAGATTGTGATTTAGGGTATAAGTCGACGAATTGAACGTTTCTTTTGGTTACTTTTTTTTGTCTTTTAATTTTATGTTAGAGTTCCTTTTTAAAAAAAAAGGATTAAATATTATATTAGCCTCTATTAATTGTAATTATTTGATGCATTCATTCAGTCAATTATTATTTTAAAAAGATTTTTATACTAATCAAAATATAGAGAATTGTTAAGATTTCTATTAAAATAATTTTTATACTAATCAAGAAATATAGAGTTGTTAACCAAAAAAGATATAGAGTTGTTAATATAAATAATTTGACAAATTAAAAAGATATAGAGTTGTTAAGATTTCTATTAAAATGATGTTTATACTAATCAAAATACAACATGAAAGTTATGTATACCAAGGTATACAACATGAAATTTAGTGTTCAAAGATGTACACAACATGAAATTTAGATGTACAAATATGTACTTTAATCGAGATTAACATGATATAAGTAATATAGTTTAAGATATAGAATATAAGGTATAAAGTTTAGAGTGTACATTATAGTATATTACAACTCACAAGTACTTTAATCGAGTTTAGGATATATAGTTTATAATATAAGATATAAATAATATGGTTTTAAGCTATATAATATCAGGTATAAAGTTTAAAGTACACATTATAGTATATTGCAACTCAGAAGTACTTCAAACACCTATGAACACCTTTGTATAGCTTTGAACACCTATGAACATCTTTTTACACCTTTGAATACCTATGTACACATTTGAACACATTTGAACAACTATAAACACCTATGTATACTTATGAACACCTTTGAACAACTTTGAACACCTATGAACGCTTATGAACAACTTTGAGAAACCATGAACACCTTTGAACACTTGTGTACACCTGTGAATGCCTTTAAACAACTTTGAAAACCTATGAAAACGTTTGAACAACCATGAACATTGAACACCTATGTACACATTTGAACACCTTTGAAAACGTTTGAACACCTTTGTACACCTATGAATACATTTGAACACCTATATACACCTTTGAAGTTTGAACACCTATATTCACCTTTGAAAATCTTTGAACACGTATATACACTTATGAACACTTTTGAATACCTATATACACCTTTGAACACATTCGTACTCCTATGAACACCTATGTACATCTATGAACACCTTTGAGTTGAACATCTATGAACAACTATATATATATATATCGGGAGTTTCGGTTCTTCGGTTTGGCTCGGTATTGCTTAAGACCCAGAACTGACCCAAATAAAAATTTCGGTTCGGTTCGGAGAAAGTTAAAAGTTAACGGTTTTTTTTTCAGTTCTGGTTCTTTTCAATTTGGTTTGGTTATCTCCAGGACCGTGAACAGCCCTGCTACGTATATCCACATGCACCTACCGGAAGTTATATTTTTCTCTAACCAATTCTTATTGAATCTAGAGATTGATTTTCATAATAACAAAATATTTCGTTGATTTTGATAGTAACAACATATCCATAAAAAATGCCAAGGAATTGAGGCAAAAAAAAAACAAGAGTTTAATATAAAAAATTTTGCAAGAAGAGTTGAATATAGAAAAGAGGAATTTACACCCTATGTCTTATTTTGGTATTTTGTTTTCACATTTTTAACAAGGAAGGATTATATCTTCTGTTATAACACATTTTAATTTACATTTCACAAATAACACAATTTATATCATAGAATTGAAGAAAAATCGCCATCTTTTTCTTCCAATAGTTAAAGTTGGAGCCATCAAAGAATGGAGGACGATTTACCGCATAACTTTCGACGTGAGTTCCCATATTCAAAGCCATCCCGGATCTTCGACTATTCGGTTGTTAAGCCGCTTCAAATAAGAGCCAAAGCTCTGATACCAATTGTTGAGTCGATAATCACACTAGAAGGGGGGTTGAATAGTGTGATATTAGAAGCTTTGAATTTTCTTCGAAAATGATTGCTGTAAATGAAAGAACACTAAGAACTTATAGTGGTTCGGCCAACTCGATGCCTACATCCACTACCTAAGTATCACCACTTAGGATTTTCACTATCAATCTTCTCAAAGATTACAACTTCACTTTCTAGCTAAG
>CAODLS010761368.1:0-38905 GCA_948243855.1 Flueggea neowawraea
TTGATGCCTGACGACACGAAACCTTACAAAAATAGCATCTTTGAAGTACCCGAACCTCATCTTGAACCTTCGAGAATCAAATCATAACTAAGATTGTTCAAAATTGAATGACGTCCCACTAAAGAACTTGTCCGACTTGATCGAAACACTATAGAGAATTGATCGAAACAGGAGGGATATTACATACGGCTCAGGAATGGGTTTGGATTGGTGCGCTATGAACACTTTATGGAGCTAGGTGTTTAGAGCTTTTGGCAAGAAGAAGGACAACAAGGGCAGCAACATTTTGCTCACCCTATGCACGACTTAGGCTACCAAAAATTCACTTAAAAGACCCTTAATTACATCAATCAAAATTGGGTTAGGGTTTGCTAAACACCTCCTACAATATTTCCATGATTCTAGCCCACATTAAGTGAAATATCGTCCTATCTTGTGGGAAGATATTCCAAATCCTTTTAGGACTCATTATGGACGATCACACCATATTTATTGGCAGCCAATTAAACTCATTCTTACACTAGGAATGTGCTTAATTAATCTTAATTAACTTGGGTTTAATGGGCTTTGAGTTTTTCACCCATTAAACAAGCATAAATGAATTATCTGCAAGCCCGTTGCAACATATATCCAAGTCCAACAAGGATTTGTATTTTATTCAATTATCCAATAATTAAATAAACATGGAGCATCCTAATTTAATTAGAATTCACCCCGAGATGTCCTAATCAAATCAGGACTACTCACTATTGCTCTCTAAACCCTTAGCACCGACACAAACTAGTTGAACTAGTTTTTGTCGTTTCTTGAATCCTATTCATAATAGGAATCTTCCCACTTAGGAATCTGAATTTCATTAGGACTCTCATCATTGAAAATGATCCAAGTATTAGGATTAGTTCCAGTGAAACATATGACGATTATTTGTTTCTATTTTAGAACTCATCCTAGTTACATTAGGACTCCCATTTCCATTAGGAGTCCTAGTCAAACTAGGACTCTCATATGAAATGAGATTTTTGGATTTATAATTATTTAGGTATCATCTTAAGGTATTATACAAATTTAGAACAACTTTTTGATGAATTTCATCCATCATACAAAATATTAATTCTATACAAACTAGGATTTCTCAATAGAAAATTATTCATCTAATGAATAACGTTAACCCTACAACGTGTTATTATGTATGACCCGATAGGTCCTCATTCACAAGGGTAGTAAACTAGGATTTGACTCCTAAATTACTTGGTAAGATTGGGCCCTAGCTAGCCATCACACCCCTAAGTGAACTTGACTTGTCGTGGAGCGACTTATGCCTGTCTTGAAACATTAACGTGTAATTCGGTCCTTTGTCATTTCATGTCTCTTCGAGTATAGGGCATCAACAGTGTCAACCCCTCACCTCGAAAGAATTCATCAATCACCAAGTTAAGAGAAACTACACCAAATTAATTCAACTTCCCAAGTTGCAACCAATTAGACCATAGCCATGGATTTAACTTCTTTTTACTCAATTGATAGGCCTAATGAGACACTTCCCTCATATTACTAAGGGTGACAATCCTATCTTGATCACTTACCATATTTACTTGTTTCATGATGCAACCCAACCTTTAACTTTTTAACAACCCTAATCACGTTACGTAGAGTGGGATTAAAGTTACATGACTAGACAATATCATATCGTGGTGGTCTCAAGTCAAAGGACTAGTTACACTATCTTGCACAGTTGAGTGTTCTCCATTGATACTTAAGTAATTTATCATGTGGTCTCTCAACAGCGGGTCAGTCCAACACCCACATTAACGTTTAATTGTGTGCCTACATATTTGGCCCATATATCTCATAACTGTTTTCCATGCGGAAATGGAACCAATCAAACCATGTAATAGTCTCACTAATTGTCAATGCCTAATACCAACAATCATTGACTATGGACATTTAGATATAGTGTTCAAGTACAGATGTGTTCCCCGCCATCCATGGCACACAAGTTGTGAACCTATTATATCATGGACATCATTTCGTTGATCTAATCATACCAACCAAAATGATTCTTCTATCATATTAATTAGCGAATTGAAAACATGCCTTTTATATTTTTTGTTGTTACTTATATGGTGCCATTAATGGTTGGCTCCTAAGGCTCCTACACTAGCAGAACGCATGTACCCTTCCAGTAGGAAGGGAAAAACATACTAATGTATGCTAAAATTGCATAGTGAATCAAGCAAGGATATATTTATTTTCATCTTTAAATCATTCTTTTGTGGTGAAATTAATATGATGTTTGTGACATTTGTAGGATGATTTAGTTTAGAGAAAAATGAGTTGTAAAAGGTGCAAAAGAGTTTCAAAATGGAAATATCCCAATCAAGCATAAAGAAAATGAAGAAAACAAGGAGGGAAAATGTGTCACAACCGTGATGGTTAAGGCTCACAGTCGTGACAAGTGAAGAACGTGAAGAAACACGTCCAGAGATATGTCATGGCCGTGAGGAAGAAGTGTCATGGTCACCGCCTTCCTCACAGCTGTGACCAAAGGAAGAATTTGCACATGGATTTGGGCAGAAATGTGTCACGGTTGTGACACTCATTTGCCAAGGCCGTGACACACTGCAGATGAGGAGAGAGAGTATGATGAAAAGGCACAACTTGTATGGACCAAAGCACACCTTAAGGGTATTTTTGAGAGGACTTTTCTAGGGTTTGTGGGGGAGCTCAAAGTCTATAAATAGGCCTCTTACACATCATTTTGGAGACCCTTAGACACTTGCATATTAAAGAAGAGAATCATTCTCTTTCAATTTCCAAGGAAGATTCAATGCATTGAAGGGGAGAGAGAGAAGGATTGAAGATGGCTTTCATCACCCATTGAGAGAAGCTTTATTCTTCCTCTTTATTTCTTTTTTCTTTGTTTAGAATCATGTTTAGGTTTTATTTTTATTGCTCTTTGTTTAGTATTACAAATACGCTATCTTAGATTTTGTGTTAGGGTTTAGAGATGTAAACCTTGGATTGATGTTGCCTTAATGGATGATTAATTTTATAGGTATTGTGTTTTTAGTGTTATATCTATTGTTTATGGTTCTTTTATTACTAAATGTATGACTTGTTATTGATTGAATGATGTTGTGATTGATCACCACAATGTTGTTTTTAGCATGCCCAAGTGATGAATCGAAAGAAGGAACTTTTGTTAGGTTACCTGCATATAACTTGTACGGTTTAGGATATAAATATGCTTATGCCTACCAGGTGTTTTGTGAAATTCTCCAAAGAGCCTAATGGGCCTAAATTGACTAGGTGAGACCTAAAGGACCCTCCTAAGAGGTGTAGGCGTGGCCTCGAGTGGGGCATTGGGTTAGTCCTAAGGAAAGAACAGTCACACCCATTTGCTAAAACCCGATTTCATTCATTGGCAACTAGATCCTTGGTTTTATCTCAAAAGCCCTAACATTTTCTTATCATTGGTTACTTGCATTTAATTTCTTGCTTGCTTTCATTTCCAAAACTCAAAACCAACAATTGGATTTTTATGTGTTTTATTTTATTTCTCTTCCACAATTATAATCGTTTCCTTGGATTTGATACCCTAGGGATACTCTCAAAGTAAAACTACGACAATCCTTGTGCATTTACAGGGCATCATCACATCCCCTAGGAAAGCTTCTGAGATTGCAAAAAATGCCACCTGCACCAGAACGTGAATCACAGAAAGAGTCATCAGTGTTAACCTTCATCCAATTCAGTGGAGGGGCCTGCCATTTAACAGGGATAATGCTAGGAGCTTTTGGCGGTCTCTTTGGCATATGCAACTGCTGCAGAAAATGCAGATCAAAGAGACTGTTATTCATAGACCCTACTTGAAAATAATTAGCCTTGCGAATCGCACCCCAAATATGTCTAAGAAACTGAGAAACACAAGGTAGAACTTCATAAAAAATGACCTTGTTTCTAGTCTGCCAAAGCAACCAAATCGTAGTCACTAAGGAGGCTCTCCAATAAACCCGAAGTTGAGAAATGAATGGCAATGCAGCTGCAACCACAAAAGTTCAGGAAGCGAAACACATGAAGGAAAAAGATGGCCAAAGAGGCACCAAACTGGCTTCCACACCGTGTTAGCGAATCTACAACTCAAGAACAAATGGTCAATTGTTTCAATAGAGCAACAACAAAATTGGCACATTGAAACCAGTGAAAAACCTCGGCACTGTAAGGTCATTTCGGTTGGTAGATTGCCATGAATAGCCTTCTAGCAATTGAAGGAGCGAGAGGGAAGGATGAAGCAAGCCCAAATGAATCAATTCCAAGATTCCTGTCTACCCCGAGGTCGAATTGAATCATAGACAACCTTGGTTGAAACTTTACCATCTGTGGAAGAAACCAAAAAAAGCTGATCCTCACTACCAGATAGAACCCTTACCTTTTCAATGGAATTAGCCAAAATAGGATAAGCGAGCTGGAGATGCCATGGAATTTTCCACTTACCATTTTCCCTGAAATCCCTCACACTACCTGCAACGTGGACTGTCAACCGAAGATGGTCTACGACCTTTGGAATCAACCATCTTCCATGACAAAAACGGACTAGACTGTTATCACCCGCTAACCAAATAGAATCCTCAAACATGTTATTGAAGTGCCTGCGGATGGAGGACCAAATAGAGGAGCTCAAATACATAGATTTTGGCTGCCCTTTAGAATTCAAGAAACACCATCTGAATACTGAACCCGCAAAATATTTTCCCTCAGTGATACTCCAAGCCAATTTTCTCATAAGAGCTTCATTAACGATTGTTAAATTTTTCAGGCCTAAGCCACCTTCTTTGATAGGTTGATAACATATACTCTAAGGCACCATAACAATCTTCTTCATAATGCTAGAGTTCGTCCAAAGGAATTTCTTGATTGCACTCTCCATGTATCTAATGTCACTTATTGGCCATTGGTAAACTTCAAAAGAATGCAAAAAAGATCCCGTAATCACTGAATTTATCAAGCATGCCCTACCCGCTTGAGATAGCGTATCACCTATCCATTTAGCAAAATTTTCAAGAATCTTATCAGCAACCCCTTGAAGCCATTGCCTCCTAGGAGCGCCTACAAAAATGGGCACACTCAAATAAATAAAAGGCCACTGCCCAAATATCATATTGGACCTATCCTTGAGCTGTTGCTTCCGCCGAAGAGTTATTTTACTTCCAAAGAAGATACTAGATTTATCCCAGCTAACCCTTCGATCAAATAGGTTTCCATAATCCTCAATCAAACCATTGAGAACATTCATGTTTCTAGTTGTGGCTTTACAAAAAACCAAAATATCATCAACATAAAAAAGATGAGAGCGAAAAGCATACTGACAATGACTTATCAACACAATGGAACCAACTTCAACACAAGAGGAAATTCTACGACTTAGGTAGTCCTCAGCCAAACAAAATATAAGGGGTGAAAGGGGATCACCCTGCCTAACTCCCTGGGAGACCAAAAAGTAGCCACACAGAGTGCTATTAAAACCACAGACAACCGAGCAAACTTAAAAATCTCCTGAATCCATTGAAGAAATTTACTATGAAACCAAAAGCAGTTAGGACTTCCATTGTCACGACCCGATTCTAGACCATGGCCAGAGTTCAAGACGAACTGAACCGGAAGCCCAACCCATTTGACACAAGCCTCAGAGAATCAAAAACGCTATCTAATTTATTCATTTTATAACATTTATTAAAAAAATTTATAACAATAATAAAACAATTTATACATATAATAAAATAGTTTCAGTAAAAATAACTTATAATTTTACCATAATAAATATGAGTATAAAATGGTAATAACAAAGCCAAAATCAGATACAAAAATTTACACCTAATAACCTAACAGAATATCGATGTAGAGCTCTAACACATAAACAAATAAGCTTGACCAAAAGGGCATCATTAACCAAATCAAACAACACCTCACTGAGTATTCGGATGCCGGAGGGTTGCTGAGGACAAAAAGGAATCACCTGAAAAATAAAATAAAAATAAACACGAAAAAGGAAGGGGGTGAGAACCTAGTAAGGGATAACACTCCAAATTGGCTCGAGGCCTCACATAAACCGTTTTGAAAACAGTTCAAAAGACCACATGCACGTATAAGTGAATACATATATATACATGCTAATAAGTAATAGCATCAAAAACTATTTCGAAAACATTTGCAATCAAAGCAAACAACATGCATACATGCATCGTAATACTAGTATAAAAAACAAAGTTAAAGTATACGTAATATGGGACCAAAAACAAAGTTATGCGAATAGCACCAATAAAAAAGATGATGTGGTCTGCGCCAACATCTAATTAAAAACATATGTCTGGATGTCTGGCTGGACACGTCACTGAGTATTTGGATGCCGGAGGGTTGCTAAGGACAAAAAGGAATCACCTGAAAAATAAAATAAAAATAAACAAGAAAAAGGAAGGGGGTGAGAACCCAGTAAGGGATAACACTCCAAATTGGCTCGAAGCCTCACATAAACCGTTTTAAAAACATTTCAAAAGACCACATGCACATATAAGTGAATACATATATGTACATGCTAATAAGTAATAGCATCAAAAACAATTTTGAAAACGTTCACAATCAAAGCAAACAACATGCACACATGCATTGTAATACTAGTATAAAAAACAAAGTTAAAGTATACGTAATATGGGACCAAAAACAAAGCTATGCGAATAGCACCAATAAAAAAGATGATATGGTCTGCGCCAACATCTAATCAAAAATATATGTCTGGCTGGACATACAGTCACCACATTACCCTGGTAACTAGGGGCTTGACAAAGCACTGGTATACCAAACGCTATGTACCTCGCAGTTAGGCATCCTATATTAGAAGCAAAAACCATACTAATATAGCACAAAGGAAAATGCATGCAAATTAGAAATAAAAACAAAGAAGGGATATATTTATTATATATCGAATTTAAAAGTAGGGCACTGGTTATTGATCACATAATTAGGTTATTAAATTAGTAAATCCTTAGATTAGTCCAATTTTAGAAATACATCCAGCACAACAAAACAATATGAGTTTCAAGACACATCCTATGTGTCTGAAGCTATCATCCACTCACCTGGAAGTCTAAGCAAAATTAGTCAGGCACCACTGTCTGGCAGCAGATCACGCTAGTAAGAATACGAAGCTGAAACAAAAATATTAGAAACATACATACATGAAAAACAAATCAAAATGCTAATGCTGGTAATGTGGTGGTACCAAAATACGTGCACATACATATGCAGACTCGAACCTTCAAATGACGCCCAAAACCCATTTCGAACTAAAGCCTAACATTATAATCCAAAATTACACCTTGGTGTAAAGTTACACTTTTGTCTTCGAACCTTTGAAAAATTATAAAATAGTCCCCAGAATATTCCAAATTCATAAAATAATCCTTAACACCCCAAAATCATATATTAGTCCTCAAAATTCTCAAAAATCCAAATTAGCCCTCAATTGGCAAATTACCCGATTGGTTATTAAATCTGATCCAAAAAAATAAATCCCAATCACCCACATTGGTTAATCTCAACCTCCTAATTTTCAACAATCTAACTCAAAATCTCCACGAAATTTCAATTTAAAATTAAGATTTATAAGAACCTAAGAACAAACAACCTCAAATCTTCAAAAACTACATAGATTCATGTTAATCTAGGTCCCTCCTACCTAGATACATCAAAAACAAACTCGAATATAACAAAAAATCCATTCAAAATTGGCCAAAACTGTCACCCTTACCCAATAACATACCCACTTCATCGAAAAGCTTAAATTCTCAAAACCAAAGCCCAATCTTGGTTTATCTAACATTAATCTAACCTATATAAACAAAATCAAGCTTCTATTAACACGAAATGGCATTAAATCTGATCCAAATGAACAAATTCGGTGAAACCCTAACAATGGAATTTCAAGATGAAAAATGAATGAAACAAAGGATTAAAGATGGAATATTACCTTAAATTGATGAAAGGAAGGAAGGAGGAGCAATGAGAGAGGAAAAGAGATGGATTTGGGTGAAAATAGAGGTGTTTGAAGGTGAAAATGATGAAGAACGTTGGGGTGGAAGGGTATAAATAAAGGCTGCCATCGAAACACACCGTTTCAGTTTTGCAAGGGCTCACTCAAGTAACACCCTTGCTTGCTCAAGTGAAATTTTACCCAGAATTGGTTCTGGATGCATGACTCACTCGAGTAAAAAAATGGCTTACTCGAGTAAGCCAAGCACTACTTCACTCGAGAAACCCTAACGGTTTACTCGAGTAAGTCGTGACCAATCTCGCTTGCGTAACAACGATTGTTCACTCGAGTAATCCACTAACCTAGGGATTAAAAAGGTCTTAAACTCTATGAAACACTATCAATTAACATCTTCAAGCATCCAACTTACAAAAATATCATCACTAATCATTCTCAAACATCAAAAGTCATCTTGAAACTCAATTGTCTACTCAGGAACGAACGAGGTCCATTCAGAATTGAACAAAATTCTATATAATATCTTATCAGAATTGGGTGAGGTGTTACATACTTTCCGTCTCAAAAGAGAATTTTCCTCGAATTTCGATGCAAGCCAGATAAAAGTTAGAATCAATCCTAAGTCTCCAAAAAAATCCCAAATCGGGATCTCGAATCCCAACCACAGAACGTATCCAATGCTCAACTAACTCTTGGCTCACTCGGCCAACATGTGGATATGCAGAAACCATAATAGAAACTGATGTAGAAGCAGAAAGAAAAGTGTAGAGACAAAAATGTAGAAACGAAAATGCAAAGACAGGAACAACAAAAATGCAGAGACAAAACAGGGTTGCAGAGGCAGAAACAAAGCATATGGCCTATGAACCAACTAAATCAAATCGGTGTGAATATATTTATCGCATCTCATCCTCTGCCTCCCAAATGGCCTTCTCCTCTGAAGGATGTCTCCAAATCATTTTCATTAAAATGGTCTCAAATACTATCTCCAAATCATTTTCATTGAAGTGGTCTCAAATACTATCACTCAAAGTATTATCCAAATATTACCATTGCATTCACCCATACACGATATTAATTGCAAACTATAACTCATCCCTCAAAATCATCTAAAATTAAAGGAAAATTTGGTATCCAACCTAGTTATAAAGATTACAAACAATTAAAATCGAGATTCAAATACAATTAAGCATCAAACGTCCAAATCTAACTAATCCTCAAATATCTAGATTCCTATGGTAAAATCAAATCGAACTAACGCATTAGTTAGCCCACATACTGTCAATTAAATTTGGGTAATATCCAACATTATAATCATCGCCACCATATAGGCTAAACCGTAAACTGGTTCCAACTAAATTCCTCAACAAAATGTGATCCATTAAATTGATCATATCTAGCTGACACCAATTTCAAATTCATAATTTCAATCGAAATTGAGATCTATAAACCAATTTCAGCATGTGCTCAAATTAAAATACCATATACATTTAACTTCAAAAAAAATATCGCCAACTCAGATGCTATCATCTCAATTGTCACTAATTGGACTGATCACCTTGTCCTAGACATTTATAACGATGATCAACAAGATCACCATTTGCATTTGTTACCCATCCGGTGATTACATACATTTTCATAATATCAACCTCTTTTTACAATGTATCGTAATATAACTCTCCATTTTGCCAAATCTCATACATCACGAATTTAACAAAACCAAAGTGTCTCTCGCTTAGATCCATTCTTCCATACAAACAAATAACTTCCAAACATCAACGGCCAATTTTTTTACAACATACTATACTTCTACCTTGTGTTATTTTAAATTCAGACCAATACATACATCAAATATATTCTAATCCGGTTAAGAATGTACCTTATCTCCAAAATAAATATGGTCTCCAAACTATACATATACTTATTTTAACTATCATCTCAAGCATCACCAATTTAATAGTCAAAGTATCCTACTTGAATTTCAACACGAATGTTATTCCTCAAATCAAATTTGTATTCAATCCTACTCATATACATACTTATGTCATATTAGTGCCATCAATGACTTAAACTCTATATATCTTGATAACTTGGCTAATCCCAGAATCTCACCAACTTAAATCTCAAACAAGACAAAAATCATAATTTCCAAACCAATCATAGAGGAGTCGACCACAACTCTGCTAATGTACTAGCCACCTAGACTTAGATGTACAAATGTATAGACGATACAAAAACATACAAACCCACAGATGCAATTTTCGAGAATGACAGTGCAGAAACAAAAAGGCACAAATTTAGTCATCTGTAGAACAAAAGGGAAAAGCTGAGAAATACCTGCTCTAAAGCATAGAGTTCTAATGCTCCCTAAAAAAAGTGTTGAGTTTTACCCTCTACGGTTTGCGATGCCACAATACAAATCACATTCCCAGAGGAATGAGACACGACATGCCATAATTCAAAACTAAGCCCTAAAACTCAGACATATCCTGAAACCTCAATCTAACCATCATAGAAACATTAACTATCACTCTCGCATTTTATCGATACTGGGTATCAAATTCTTGAAACCATAATTTTTAGTAAAGTCACTTGAATCCATTCTCAATTGCAAATTTCAATCCAATTGTAACCACAACGTCATCAAAGAATATAATATGGACAACGTCACTATGAAAATTGCCATGAACATTCCAAGTGATAATCACCATCTGTCCAAATTCCACAAAAACATCAGCTCAACCCCATGAGTTATTCTAGCTAGTCACTTTTCTGCTATTATTACATTCTTCCTCAATGACATTATCAAGGAATCCTAAATTTTTCCATTTCCAATGTTAGAAACATTGTCTTCCAAGACCCTTATCAGTACCAATTCCCGTATGTAATAATTACACGAGCTCCAATACCTAAAATTTCAATAAATTAAAACCTCCAAGTTACTAGTCAAACATAACTATTTCCTCAAATTTACTCGTAACCTGATCTGTTACTCAATTTTTAATCCATAAAGTTCAATCTCATCGAGATGCCAATCCTCAGAATAATTACATTAGCAAATTTTACCAATCCAAATTGCCACCTTCCCAAAGAAAATCATAACTATAACCAATTTCTCAAAAATGTTTCTCAAAACAGATTTTTTTTTTGTCTTATACAATTTAAAAGTACTTTGTATAGTAAAAGTATAATTTTCTAAAGCCGTTAGAACAAATCCTCGCAATTTTTTCTCAAAACAAAACTTGCATACCATTTGCAAATCGTCAAAACGTAAAGGATAATAATTGTTTCAAATCACATTTTCTAAAACCCATCCAAAAATTTCTATTTTTTAAGTCAATACAATTTTTTGGAAATACTAACGCTAAATGAATCAAAAAACCACATATGGAAAGGAAAATTCTAATATTTAAAAATACATTTGCATGAAAACCATCAAATAAATTCATACTTTGAATATTTGAAATACTCATAACATATGAATAATTTCGAAATCGCAATTCCATGCAATTCTAAAATAAATAGCAGTTTAAAGGTCTCTTAACCTTAAACCACTCGCCTAGTATACCAAACATAAACCTCCATTTATCGTACATCGAAAATTCTTGCACTAATAAACCAAGATCTCTCTCTAAAATCCATTCCTTTACGGATCGATTGTTCTCGACACTCAAATCATCTTTATTCCTTCTATCAAGTATAAATGGGATATACTCTAAACCAAATAGAAGGTACTGCAAACCTCAAACAAACTCAATTCTTTAAAGCATCGAAATATTTGTCATCAATCATTACCAGACTTATATGCCAATTTGTCAAACATTCAATACTTTTCAATATCGATAAGCCCCCATTTACTTATCAAATCAATGCCTCTCTCTTATTTCTTAAATTCTCCAAATATGGGATATCACCAATATAGACAATATCAATCCAATGCCCAACTAATAGCATCCATTTTAAAGAACCTTTGTTCTCATTACCGCTAATTAAATCATCTCCTCTTAGAAAGTATGTCAGCAAATTCTTTTTCCACTAAATCACCTGAGATGTCACCTCTTAAGATATGGAACTTCTAACCAATGTGCTACCAACCCAGAGTATTTGGCAAGGCCTAATGTAATAGAGATAATCGTGGCACAATATTGAATGAAACATATATCTAAGAGTTCAAGAATGCAGATGTATTAGACAACATTGGTGACTCACAATGTTGAGCCACATCAACAGAGATATCAAAAAGCAGACAACTAATCACATATGCACGTCAAAATGCAAATGATTGCCATAGTACCAAAACAAAAGTCAGAGTATCAAAAAAAAGTCAAAAGGGTATACAGAGGTAAATCAGACAGACTCGATCAAAAATACATATGCTCCACAACCGAATCAGACTTACAGAAACCTAGACTCTGATACCACCTTTGTCACTACCCGATTCTGGACCATATCGACGTGCAAGACGAACCGAACCGGAATTCCGACCCATTTCACACAAGCATCAGGGAATTAGAAAAGCTATCCAATTTATTCATTTTATAAAATTTATTAAACGAATATATAATGATAATAAAACAATTCATACATATAATAAAATAGTTCCAATAAAACTAACTTATAATTTTACCATAATAAATATGAGTATATAATAGTAATGACAAAGCCAAAATCAGATACAAAAATTTACACCCAATAACCCAATAGAATATTGGTGTGGAGCTCTAACACAGAAACAAAGAAGCTCGACCAAAAGGACATCATTAAACAAATCAAACGACGCCTCATTAAGTATCATGATGCACGGAGGGTTGCTGAGGACAAAAAGGAATCACCTGAAAAATAAAAAAGAAAAAGGAAGGGGGTGAGAACCTAATGAGAGATAACACTCCATATTGGCTCCGGGCCTCACGTAAACCATTTTGAAAACAGTTCAAAACACCACATGCTTGTATAAGTGAATACATATATATACACGCTAATACGTAATAGTGTCAAAAATCATTTCAAAAGCGTTCGCAATCAAAGCAAACAACATGCACACAGGCATCATAATACTAGTATAAAAAACAAAGTTAGATTATGCCTAATATGGGACCAAAAACAAAGTTTTGTGAATAGCAACAATAACAAAGATGATGTGGTCTGAACAAACATCTAATAAAAAACATATGTCTGGCCAGACACACGGTCACTACATTACCTCGGTAACTAGGACATTGACAAAGCATTGTTATACCAAAGACTACGTACCCCGTAGCTAGGCTTCCCATATCAGAAGCAAAAACCATACTAATATACACAAAGGCAAATGCATGCAAATTAGAAATAATAACAGAGAGGGCATATATTTATTATATATCAAATTCAAAAACAGAGTACTGATTATTGATCACATAATCAGGTTATTAAATTAGTCAATCCTTAGATTAGTCCAACTTTAGAAATACATCCAACACAACAAAAACAATAGGAGTTTCAAGACACATGATGTATGCTAAATGTTGCATGATTGATCAAGCAAGAATGCATATGTTTTCGTCCTACACATTATGCTTTTATAATGAATTTAATTTGTGATTTTTATAGTAAATTGGAGAAAATAGGTAGAAAATGTGAAAACGAGTTTTAAAGTGGAAAGGCCCCAAGCAAACCCATAAAAGAATGAAGAAATTGAAGCATTCTTGGAAGAAAAGAGGGGTCACAGTCGTCACAAAGCATGCCACGACCGTGACAAGTGGAGCAGGATTGGAGAGTTTGGGTAGAAAGATGTCATGATCACGGGCCCCCACGACCGTGACGTGGGGCAACTATGCATTTCCAAAGTCAGATAAGTGTCATGGCCATGACACTCAGAGTTTCACAGCCGTGACACGTTTGAAATGGAGAAAAACAAGGGCTTGGTTTATTGACTTGTATTGAATGATCATAACTTAGATTCGCCACCTGGGTTATAAGTCCAGTAATCCCAATTGAAGAATTGAGAGATGAAGGTTAGGAGAGGCTACAAGCGGTGAATTTGTGAATGTTATGATAGAAATATTTGATGTCCACAAAGTGTTCGATGAAATACCTAAGGTATCTAATGACTCTAATTTGATTAAGTGAGGCTGAAAGCCCTCTTAATAGGTGTAGAGATGGTCTATCGACCTAGAGAGAGGCTTTAGACTAGAGTAGTGATGAGAACACCCAATCCTTAAACCCATTCATTAGCCTAGTAAGATTCAAGTCCCTAACCGAAATCTTAAAGCCCCAACATCTTTTATTATTGATTTGTTTGTTGATTCCCACTAGTTTTCATTTCTTACATTGTGTTTCTTTTAATTCACGCAAGAATTCGAAAACCAAAAATGTGTTATCTTGTTTTTTATTTTGGTTTTTGATTACAGTTAAGTCATGCTCTTCGAGATATCGACACTCGACTATAATTGAGGGTTTAAAACTATGCAGATCCTTGTGCACTTGCAAGTTATCATCAGTAAGCCAACCACTACTTCACTCAAGTAACCCTAACGGTTTACTCGAGTAAGCCATGACCAATCTTGCTCGAATAACAATGAATGTTCACTTGAGTAATCCATTAACCTAGGGGATTAAAAAGGTCTTAAACTCCATGAAACACCATCAATTAACATCTTCAAATATCCAACTTACAAAAAGATCATCACTAATCATTCTCAAACATCAAACATCATCTCGAAACTCATTTGTCTACTCAGAAACAAACGATGTCCATTCGAAATCGAACAAAATTCTCCATAATATCTTATTAGAATTGGGAGAGGTGTTACAGCCATAATAAAGTCCCACTCCATAGTATCGAAGGCTTTCTGGATGTCAATCTTCAGCACCATGTTACCATCGAAAGATTGCATTTCAAGCACATTTACAACCTCCGAAGCAAGGGCAATATTGTTAGAGATGTGTCGGTTCTTCAGAAAACCGAACTGATTTGGAGATATAATTCTGACCACTACTAGTGCCAGCCTATCAGTAAGAATCTTCGTTATGAGCTTGACCACAAAGTTGCTGCCATTATTCTGCACTACAGAAAAGTCCTTGCCATTATGTGCTGCTGCCGAAAATAATTGCTGGAAATAATCAATGACATTATTATTGCAATTATCATTATTTATATTTAGTATATTTTTATTTTCTTTATGTTGCTATTATAATTTTTATCATATTGTTCTTTTTTTTTAATTTTCCTTATATTTTTTCCATATACATAATCTTATTACTTGTATTTATTTACTTAAAAACATTTTGATTAAATTATTATTTGTATTTTTTTAAAAAAAAATTGACTTGTGTTTTTTACTTATAAGTGGGAAACTTATTGAATTGGCAATGTTTATATTCCACACAATTAGACTTTTTTTATTTATTTTAAATTTTAAATTTAAAAATTCGAAACTGTATGAATTGTTCCAGAATTGTGAATTGAATAGCCTGAACCAAAATTAAAACCGAACAAGAATTGAATAGCCTATATCTGACTCTTAGCAGTTTGATTCAGGTTGCTCCAAAGTCTTGAACCAGAACCACCAGTTCCTAAATCGTGGCTATGTCTAGCAACAATTAGAATGAATGATTTCAAACCCATAATCGCCCTATTCTCTAGTCTTTATCTTTCACTCTTAAGTGAAAAAAGAGAAGAAACAGAACATTGTTTGGCCTATTTAATTTAACAAAAAAATATTAAAACTAATTAAAACAAAAGTGAAGATATCCAACCACACAAACAATTATATTTAACAAATAAATAAATATAATAAATCAAGATCCTAATTCAATAAATGCTGCGAAAAGTTGTTGACTGGATATACAAGAATCAACTTGTCAATGGTCTCCCTACGAACCACAGTTGTGTTAAAAACCAGAATCTTGAGTATAATGACAAACCAAATCATAGAACGATCTCTGCAGAAGCATGTATTGTGCTTTACTGAAGGATAATTTCTTCTCCTTCTACACATTAAGGCGAACAACACAATAAGAGGGAGAGGGGAGAGTTTTTCTGCTTTGTTGTGTGTGTGCGCTCTTTTTTCTACTAAATTTTTGTGTCACTCTTTTATATGGTGACTAGTGTGGGTTAAACTAACATCATTAGGAGGCCATGTACAAAATCTAATTATATTAAACTTATTAATCAGTTTGGGTTCCACCTATACCTCGTATAAGGCAGACCCACTTTTTTTTTATCAAAAAGAAATACCGTCATTCAAAGGAAAGAAACAAAGAGTCAAAAAGTTCGTAGGAAATAAATCAATTCCCTATATTGTTTTCTCTCTTTTCTCCAATCTGAAAACCTTACAGCTGCACAGTGTTGTTGGCCTTCATTTTCACATTTAGCTGGCCATTTTGATGGGAAATGGATCTTTCTTGACCTGATTTTACTCTTCCACGTACAAATCTACATCTACATGTATTATTTTTCTGTTATTCTCTCTTCTTTATGTTACTGTCTACTTTTACCACTATTTTGATTGTTTTCACTCCATTTTAGAGTTTTTCTTCTTAATGGAGGAAGGTAGTTTCCGTTCTCCCTTATTAGAAATGAAGATCAAGAAACTTTCGGTTGGTTTTTACTTGAAAAATTGCAGGTTCTTTGGCTGATTTTGATGGATTGGATTCTGAAGTTGAAGAGAGTAGAAGAGCCAACAATGATAACATGATTGGTATGCAAGTAAATGTTTGGTGTGTCTTTAAAATCATTTGTTTGTAAACAAAACTAGTGTTTGAAGTTAGGATGAATTACAATTATTTGTTTTTTACTAGTTTATTAGTTTTAAGAATTCAATTTGGTATGATATAACGAGATGCGTATTATAATTATTTTTTAATGATATCTAAGTATAGTAAGCGTTTGGATGGTGAGTTAAAACTATAGAAATATAGCTAATTTGTCCAAATAAAAAAAGAGTAAATGACTCGAAATAATTTGAATTTTACACATTTTATCAAAAATAACATATTTTTTAAAAGAAAACCCTCACCTTTAATTTTGTATTAAATTTGTCATCTGTTTATATTCTGCTAAAATATTTCATTAATTAAGTGATGTGGCATCCAATATAGTCAATGATCTGGCCAAACAGTTGACATGGCAATGTCCATATAACACCAACCTAAAATCAATCAAACCCAAACCACAAAACCCAAAACTGAAAGAAACAAAATCAGACTCAAACCACAACAGAACCACAAAATCAAGGCAAAATTCTTGGTTTTTTTCTTTTAAAAAACAAATCATTCTCTCCATCAAAATTCTGAATATCCTATCAACACCCAACTTTCTCAAGAAGCCAAAATCCGTCTCCTTCATCAAACCCCCCACTCAATGCATACACTGAAACCCTAAAAGTGTATGTATGTATGTATGTGTATATGTATGTATATGTGTGTGTACACACACACACATACAAAACATTGGCTTTGGTCCAATGGGCCGAGTCGAGTCTCAGTCTTCAGTCAAGCCCTAGGCTTGGAGGGAGCTATTTGAGGTCCATTCCACCAGAAATGCAGTAACTTTTTGCCATTTTAGGAGGTGGAGGTCGTCATGGAAGTGTGTTCAATCTAGTTAGGAGGAATGATAGATTTTCCAAGGGAGTTGGCACATGATTGCTTCAACACATTTATCACGATAATCTAGACAAGGAGGACATATTGATTTTGAGGTTTAATCCAAGTGTGAGTCTCTCTACCAGGTGGAACCAAGGAGGAATTCGACCCGCAATTAATTTTCACGACTGAACAACTATATAAGTGCCATTGGCAGCCTATTTTGGGGACCTTTTACATTTCATTACATTACACGCCCCATGTGGTGGTTTATCTTTCCTTTTTTTTGTTTATTATTTAGCCTTCCTTTAGCCTATTTAGGTCTGGTCCCTAGTGTGCTTTTCGTTCATTAATAAAATCCTCTTCATCATTGTGTTTTGTGAATTGTTTAACAAGGAGAAAAAAACCATTTACAAGTTAAGTCTCTTTCCTTATTTTACAATCGTTTAAATGAAATTATATTGAAACTTTTTGGTTTGGAAAAACTAAGAATTCTTTGGCACGCTTGGAAAAAAAGGCAGCTTTTGTAACATCTCGTCCGTTTTTGACCAATCTTTTGTAGCACTCTGTTCAATTTCGATTTGAACTTGAGTGCTTGGGATGATGATTCGATGTTTTGGGATGTTTAAAGATGGAATTTTCGTATGTTTGGGTGGTGTCAAGCTTCACGAATGATCCAGCGCGTACGAGTAAGCGAAAGACATCGAGGAGGCAAGCTGGCAAAGCACAATGTACGTTAGTCTTGTTGAAGACTTACGTTATATGGAAAATGGTCACAACGTATGCTACAGGATGTAAGACGTATGTTATGCTTTGTGCGACGTCTGTTGATCTTTACTTTTGTGAAACAGAAGTTTTTGGATGTATTTTTGAGCGGAATAACGTACGTCATATGCACCACAACGTACGTTAAAAGCGCAAGACGTACGTTATCCCTTGTAAAATGTACACTAGCCTTTGTTTTAATGTGAAACAATGCGTTTCGATACAAGCTCGTATAAACACCCCTGCACGCGAATTCTTCTTCATTTTCTCACCCTTTTTCACTTAAATTTGTCTCTTCTCCTCTCTGGTTGCTTCTCCTTCATTCCTTTCATCCATTTGAGGTAAGAACACATCATTAATCCTTTATTTTTTTCATTTTCATGCTTTGAACACGTTTTGAATTGCTAAAAAGGATGAGTGACGGTTTTCAATTATTGGTTTAGATTTGCTTGATTCTGTCAAAATGGGAGTTGTACGGTGTTAGATCATGATGGTTTATGTAATATCCCACCCATTCCGATTGGATCCCTGTAGTTTTCCATTTGATTATGTGGTGTTACAAGATGTTTGGAGCTGTTCCTCTTATCATTCTTTCAAGTTCAGGCATTTGGTTGGTCATGGGAATGATGGTTCCAAGTTGGAAATGGCTTAAAAGTGAAGATTTTCATGCGTAGAACAAGCTGGAGGCGTACTACATGCATTGTAGGACTTCTACACACATTGATCGTCATCTAGGTTTGAATCGTGGGCAAGGGAAGCCGTCTATGTATGTTGTAAGCATGGTGCACACGTTGATCTTGGATTTGGGATTGAGGGGTAATATGTTCTGCCGTCTATGCAATTTATGTGTTGTGCTACACACGTAGAAGTGACATTACGTGTGTAGAATGGGTACTACGCACGTAGATATGCCTTTTATGGGCCATTTTGAGGGAAACACAACATTTGATGTTGCGGGTATATAAATAACCCAATCCGACTTTCATTCGGCCATAACTCATCTCCACTACCAAAATCACTCTCAAATTGATTTCTCTCCATCTCCCATTACTTCTCATTGCTTCCACTTTCTTAATAGGCGTTTCTTAAGGTAAGAAAAGCCTATTAATCTCTTCTTTCTTCATTTTTGTTCATGAAGGTTTTGGCTGAATTTGAAAGTTGAGTTTGGATCTCCTTTTTTCTGTTGAAATGGGAGTTTATAGTCGTTAGATTAGGGATGTTTGAGGTCGGAATAATAGGAATTAGCTTTGGCTTTGGAGGATTTAGTGTTTGGACGAAATTAGTTTATTTGGAGCTAGGGCTTCAAATTTTGATGATTTTCCTGTTAAATTTGGAGTTGTTTCTAATATATCTTGATGTATTGGAACTATAAATACATGAATCATGCTTGGATTTTGCCGATTTGACGAGTTGTGTAAATGAGTTAGGGTTTGGACGGATTTTCAAAGATTTTTTTGATGAATTTGAGTTGTTTTTTGGAAAATCAATTGTAGATTCATGTTTCCGAGGTTGAGATTAATCAATATGGGTGTTTGGATTTGATTTTATCGGTTGACTCTGAAGGTGAACTAGATGTTTAATTTGCTAATCCAATAACTATTCAAATTTCAAATTTTATCGGTTGACTTTGAAGGTGAACTATATTATAATTTTCAGAAATACAGAATTTATATTCCAGAATTATCATATAAACCAGATTTTAAATTAGCCAATCCAATAACTATTCAAATTTCAAATATATATCCAGAAAAACAAAAATAACATAAGTTCAGAAGACGCAATCTATGTGCCTAAAGCTTTCATCTCACTCACCTGGATGTTGTGCCAAATAATCCAAAATCACGGACCACCAGTGAATGGCTAGACACCTGGGAAAATAGACAGAACCAAAAGCAGACAACGAAATTGAAAACAAACAGATAGATTATAACAGAATTATATTGTAATACCTCGCCCGTTTTGGTTAGCAGTCCTATAGATTTCTGACCAAGTCCGATTTGATCTTGAAGATAATCAGACGTAATTGTCGAGGATTAGGTGTTATCGAACCTCGAGGGAAGTTTTATACAGGTGGGAAAACATGAGATGACAAGTATATGATGGGAGAGTGAACAACGTACGTTGTACATTGAGGAAGATGTACGCTATCTGGAAAAGTAGCATAACATACGTTGTAGAGGTAAGACGTATGTTATCTAGGGCGAGGATGATCAACATACATTGTCTGGGAACGACGTAGGTTGAGATGTGTTTTATTTGAAACTCATAGCTACTGGAAGCATCACCAGGTACGTTATTGGGCCACAACGTACGTTGTGCATCACCACAACGTACGTTATCACTGAACATGACGTACGTTGCCTTTGTTCAGTAGTGCTTAAAACGCCCCAAAACCCGTCATTTCTCTCAAAAGTTTCACTCCAAACTCTGTCAACTTGTTTGGAATTCTCCGACATTGCTTTCCCAACATTCCTAATCCATTTCTGAGGTAAGATTAACATCCTTTCTTCATTATAAACTCAATTTCATGCATTAATTTGACACATGTAAATCTTGGTCAAAATTCATTTTGTGTTCGGATTCTTGATGATTTTGAGTTAATTAATGCTAAGGGAAGTTAGAATAGGTTAGAGGGGGCTTATTGGAACATGATTCAAGCTTTGAATCAAGTGATTTGGTGAGTTTTTAGAGGAGCTAAAGTTAGGTTCAGGAACTGTTGATTTGAGGATAATCTGTTGTTTGTTTGTGAAATCTGAGTTCAAATTCTTGTTCAGGGGATAAATTTTAGTTGGAATGCATGTCTAATTTTATCGGGTATTGAGCGGAACAAAATGTTGGCATTTTCGCAAATATTTGTGACTCGACAGCTTTTGGAGTTTTTTTGCAAATATTTTCTATCATAGATGGATTTGTGAATTTCAGAGAGTTAAGGGATATATTGTGATTTTTGGAATCATAGGGACTGACTTGTAAATTTACGAGTCCAAGATAAAATTACGATTTTTGAGAGTTCAGGTTAGAATTTGCAGATTATGATTTATGGAGTGCGAGTCAGTAATCCCAAAGCACCTCAGGAACTGTTTTATAAATTGTCGAGTCAAGGAGCCTAAAACGTAATTTTGCACTGGTTGGGGACCAAACTATAATTTTACGTAAATTGTGAATTTTGGGTCGAAAGTGACGGATTCACTTTCAGATTATAATTTTGGGCATTTTTAGAGGGGTCTACATTTGCATATGCATGTACACGAGTTTCGGTACAGTCACAGTACCAGAGTCTCATTGTTATTGTTTCTAATCCGTTATTGTTTCTATTATTGTTTCAGGTTCTTGCCACGTTTGTCAGCGGGATTAGCCACCTGACAGTGTTACCGATGTTTAGAGCTTGGACATCCAGGTGACTGGATGGTAGCTTCAAACACATAGATTGTGTCTCAAAACTGTATATATTGTTTTTGATGTGTTTGACATATTATTGTAACCTGACTAATTTAAGGGTCAATTAATTAAATAATTGGTTTATATGAATAAGGATTCACTGCTTTGTTTTTGGAAATGATTATGTACATATATTTATATATATGTTTTACACTGTTTTTGATGCTGAGTGCATGCTATTATTTTTTTTATGGGAAACCTTCGCTACGAGATTCGTAGCCTTTGGTATACGAAGGTATTGTTATTGGCTCAGCTATCGGGACTGACGATAGCCATGTACGCTGTCTGACGTATGATTTGTTATTGGATCAGTGGCATAGTCCACGGTCATTATTGAGGTGGTTGTTGACATAGTTCACACCATGATTGTTACCGATCCCATGATGATAATATGTATATACTGTTTTTTATTAAGATACTAGCAGTATCGTTTTTGCCAATGTGCATGTGTTTGCTCTGGGTGTAAAATTTTTCTAAATGTTTTACAAACTATACTATGTATGTAGGGTGTTTACTTATATATACCTTTCGTATACCTGCATGTGGTAGTTTTATAACGGTTTTCAAACAGTCTTGTGAGGCACGTATGAAGCAATCTGAAGTGTTGTCCCTCACTGGGTTTAAACCCCTTTATTTTTCTGTGTTTCCTTGTTTTTATTTTTATAGGTTGACTCGACTCGGAAACCTTTTGACATCTTCGTCCAGTGAGGCTCTGACATACTTTTGGGTTAGTAACACCATCTTGATCAGGCTACGTCTTTGTTTTAGAGCTCCCCACCGAGATACTGTTGGGTTATAGAGTCTGCTGCTGCTTTTGGGTTTTGGGGGCATTTGTATTGATTCCACATATGTATATATTTATATATTTTGTCTTTTGACATATATACCATTATATATATTTATATGATTTTCTTATAAATGGTTTTATTAAAAATGTAAAATGAATGGTTAGTATAGTTTTTGTATCATTGAGGCTTGTGCAAGCTGGACCGAGCTTCCACAGACAGTTCGAATCGTATGTCGGTAACGGTCCCAGTTATGGGTCGTGTCATCGATACTGAATGATACTGTACTGTGGCCTCACAAAGTATGCATAAAATGCAAATGCAAACTTCAAACCTCCGATAATTTCATAAATCCTATTTCGATTGAATGTTTAATATTTTCTTTAAAATTCTAACATCTCGTAAAATTACAGTTTAGTCCCTAAACTTTTGATAAATTACATTTCAGTCCCCAAACTTTCCAAAGTTATAAATTAGTCCTCGAAGTATTTTAAAATGACCCAAACTTTCCAAAATTTATAAATTAATCCTCAAAGTATTTTAAAATTACAAATCAATCCTCAATTATACAGAATATCAAATTAGACCCAAAATATATAAAATATCAAAATTAGTCCCTCAAAGCTATGGCTTACTAAAGTTAGCCAAAATGATTACTCGAGTAAAATATATGCATGGCTTGCTCGAGTTATCAGATTAGTAACTCGAGTAAGTCACATATCCATAATCCAAAATTCGTCCAACTCACTTAATCTCCCTTTTTCTCATTTAATTCACCTCTAAACAAGCTTAAAAACATAATTTAATCTTCTGTTAACATCAATAAACCATCAGAATTCTAATTCATCTTCAACAGTCCAAAAATTCAAAGAATTCATTTCTCAATCAAGTTCTTATTTAAATTCGTCCACTTCTAAGCTTAATCCTTCCTCAATTCATTATTAAACAACCATAATAAGATCATTTTATGAAATTTCAGAATCTCAAAATCGTTCAATGTCCATCAACCATCAATTTATAGCATGAAAAACAGATTCTTAAAGGTTTAAACATGAACTAAAAGCAAAAACCTAAGTCAAGATCCTCTAAGGGCATTGTTTGCAGGTTCATGAAGGATTTCTTGTTCTAGAACATAAAGCTTCCTCTCTTGTTTAAGGACAATCCTTAAATTTTGAGACCAATCAAGGAAGTTAGTCCCACTGAGTTTTTCCTTCTCAAGGATGGATCACAATGAAAAATTTGAAGTGTTGTTGTTTGATGCCATTAGCCAAAATACATAAATATGCAAAGTATTTAATAAAAGAGGTCTTAAAACTCCCACTATAATTATCAAATCAATATCCCTCTAATCAATTTGAAAACAATCATATAGTTTCTTAACGAGTCAAGATCCACATTTCACTTAATTTTAAGTTGGCTTTGACACAACACTTCAAAGTAAGCTATTTAGGTTGAAACTCTTTCTAATTATATCACATATAATTCTTGAATTCTATGGGATTTGACATTAAATACCCCAGCAAACGAAGTCCCATTTATGCCCTTAGGCCCAAAACGGTTTTGTTAGCCTAGTTAAGTCTAACCATATTCAAACTTATGGATATCATTATTATCCATCTCTTGTCTTTTTAAGATGATCTAATATTCTGCTTTGGCATAGCCTATATTATGACAATCAAAGTATTGACAAGCATTGATTTATGGAAGACATTTTATGACTTAATATTTAGGTGAGGGACCTCATTGTTTAGACATTATGAATATGAATGATAAATATGTCATTCATCACATACATGCATCACATACAAGTATATAAAAGTATAATTAAAACATGACATGACATGGCCCATAAACTAAAATGATCTCTATAAGCCAATATGGAGATTAAATACTTAACCTTTAAGCACTCCTCATCTTTGTAGGTTTGTCTTTTTGACCACGAAAAAGCTTCCATTCTTCTTTACAAATGAATAACATTCCTATGCTATTCTATACTAAAGTAATGAATTAAAAGACACATTTCATATCATAAAATAACTTGACATTCATATTGAACATTCATATAGGGTCATGCCATGCACCATACAAAAGCATATAAAACATATAGCACATAATCACATTATGAACATATAATAAATTTTGGTGTTCAACAATATAACTAATTATAAGGCGTTACGCAGAGTAAGTACGACAGTGCCGCTAGCCGGTTAGCAGGCAGGGGTCAAAGCGTTGTGGGGTCCAGGGGCATCGCCCTGGAAAGTAAACAATTTACTTATTTCTTTGAATGAGTTGCTGCCTAAAAATTACCATGTTCGCTAATCGTATTAACATTCGAATTGCTAGTCCTAATCACACTAGAACACATTAATCATATTACTAGTTTTAAATGAATTAAAACACATTTAACCTAGCCGCCACCAACACAAATTGCTAAAACAGTTGATATCTGGAATTTAATCTCATTAAACAAATATCAACTTCAATCCTAATTACAACATAACACATTTAATCATTAACAGTTATGAATGGAATAATCAAATATTCATATAATTGCCGAACAATAATTCATGAATAACGATTACCATAATAATCATATTATAGCACATATAACATATTTCAAACACATGTAAAACACACATCATATTCACATAAGACATCTAAAGAATCTATTTTATCGAATTGCAAGTATCTTTGATACCACTGTTGGAATCTGTGACACCATACGTGCAGTAGAAAATAAAATTTTGCCAACGAATTCCACCAAGGATCCAAGCAAATCGATAAAACTGATTAGGGAATGTGTGTTTACCTCAATACTTTGAAACAAGAACGAGAAGGTGCAGTTGGGTTTGAGTCTTTGACGCTGCAGGATGCGAACTTACTCTACCAGTATCTACATAAACGAACTTTGAAGGTGTTGGTGTGCTAGCACCGAATTTTTTAGGACCCTTTCAAAAAAAATGCCTAATTATTTTTCTCTATTTTTTAAGGAATATGGACAGCAATCCAAGAGTCAAAAACGGCTAGGGTTTCATAAAAGCCTTTTAATAGACTTTTACAAACCCTACTCTCAGTCTCACAAGGATACCGAAGTCTTGTCCCGCAGGAACACTCTCATTCCTTGTCTAATAAGGATGGACTACTTTATTATTTATTTATTAATAAAAACAAATAAACTTCGGCCCATTTTATTTCATAACTAAAATGTCAATTCTTTTGTTGACAAAGTCAAACTCCTTATTAGATGACTAAGTCAAACGAATAGCTCATTTTGACTAAGTCAAAGAAACTCTGTCTATTGTTGACTAAGTCAAACAAACTATTTTGACTAGGTCAAATAAATTCTAATTTGTTTTAAAATAATTCTAAAAAAAATATTTCATCGCACATTTTAAAACAACTAATTGTTTTTAAAATGTTTGTATAAGATAATAACAAGATACATTATAAATAACAGTTTGTTATAGTGTGTGACCTTGCAGGTTCACTCAGTATTGACAGTAAGTCCAAATAACCATTTAGGACCACAAGTAATAAGCTGGCTCTAGCAAGACATTATGACTACCTAATATGAGTGAATTCGATGACTCGAGAAAACCTAATCCACAGTACGATATTTAGTCATTTTTTCATGCGATATCTCGATTAAGCATAAAACATGGACCATGTCATCTTTATAAAGCTTAATCAAACATTTCTTGATACCCAAGTACACTAACCAAACAAATGATATTGATAATCCCTATCAATTTCATTCGAGCACGACCATGCATTTCATTAGTCCTACTTGTCAAGTGGCCAATAGATATCTCACTTAAATAAGAGTGAGACAAATTCCTTCACTGTCACTCACATTTCTCCATATGATTTACAACATGCCCAATAATAGTCTGTATTACCATCCTGTTAAGGATGATGTCGAACTATATCAAAACTTGGATTTCCTCATGTGGGAATCTATAGTGAATTCGAAGGACTCAAATATCACTACTGCAATGAGTAGTACTGATGATCTAGTCCATGTTGTATTTCTCATAGCAATTCAGTCCAATATCTTGTTCCCAACATTTATTTATGTTTTGAGTGACATCTCATGTCCATGACCAGTAAAACATGATCATCCCTCAAAATACATACTAGTCTTACTTCATTATCATTCCCATGATAATGAACAACTAGGGACTATTTAGAATAGTATTCTTTCATTTTAAGGTTTTACTATCAAGTCACGCACTTAATGACATAAGGCAGAATCAACTATTAATGGATACTTTTATCAAATTATAACATTATAATAAATAACAAGATAATAAACTGAAATGCCTCATATATTAATTAAGAAATATAGATGACAATGTTCATATGATTGGGCTAGAGCATATCACTAACAAGGGTAGTGTTTCGAGTCGAAAGCCAATCCATACCGAGTATAACGTCAAACTCCCTAATGTCTAACACAATTAGGTCGGTTATCAGCTCCTGCCCACCAATGGCAATCACACAACTAATAACCTCTGAGTCAGTCAAAATTTTGCTGCCCAAAGGCGATGATACCTCTACTAACTTATCCAAAGGATGTACTACTAACCTAGCATGCTCAACAAAATATAAGGTGACAAAAGGATGCAATCACCATAATCAAATAATACATATGCAGAAGTAACAATCACTGTAACATTGGAGGTCTACGCCTCCTGACGGGTCAAATGACATGTGTGAGCCTGCCCTTCTGCAGCTGAACTACTCTGACCAACTTGTCCACAGCCACCATCCTAATCAATCTGGGTGCAGGTCTCAGATCCTGTCGCGCCTCTGCCTATGACTCTACCAACTCCAGTCCTAGCAGTGCCTGTACCTCCAACCACAGACTGTACTACCAATGATCATATGCAAAGCTTTATAGAACACTCAGGCACCTTATATCCTGGCTGCCTATAATAAAAATAGAGACTCGCTACCTTGTTGCAAGTTTTCGGGTGTCTCCTCCCACAAATCTCACAGCGGGTGTATGTGCCTCCATCACTTTGACAATTGACAGGCTAAGCTGATTGTGTCACGCTAACGCTCTGGGAGCCATGCCTTTGTCCACCAGATGAATGTCTATGCCTTTGTTCAGACTGTCCACTCTGACCTTGACCCTACTAGCTTATAGATGTACCCTTCATCTTTGCCCTCTTCAGCTCTCTCAAATGCCTCTCATCCTGATACTCCACACCTCTCGCAACCTTTGAAATCTATGATACTGTAGTAAATCTAAGTGTTGCCACCACTCTGCTGACCTTGGGTAGCAAACCATTCAGAAACTTTCTAGTTAGAGCCTCCTTACTCTTTGCCTCCGTAGGTACATACCTGCTCAACTCCTTGAACCAATCCTCATACTCGGTCATCGACATCCCGATCTCCTAATGGAACTGATTAAATTGGTCTTCCTTCCTGTTCCTCACACTCCGATGAAGGATAGACAGTATGAGTTCATTCTTGAATTCCTCATAAGGAAAGATCTTATGCGCCTGCTATCTTACCACCATCTGGCAGCTCGACCATCTAGTAAAAATGAGGCAAGTCCAATCCTCATCTCCTCATTAGTGAGATCCATCACATCAAAGCATCGCTCGACAGCGAAGGTGAAGTCATACAGGTCCTCTCCCATCTTACCCTCAAGACGGGACTTAGCGTCTGACTAAGGTGCTACAAGAGCTAAAATAAGTGTGAGTTCAGCTGCCACCTCTAACTAAGGTGGAGGGACTGATGGTGTTGGCTGACCTCTAACCGCCTGACTGGTGACAAGTGTGTCAGTACGCTCAACAACCTTAGTGAAACACATCATAGTCTCCAACTGAGTCATAGGCTGGGGTTGGGGCTGAGGTGCTGAAGCGGCAACCTCAGGAACACTATGTGTATCATACTGATTGGCCACAGTCTAACTGGCAGCCTCGACGGGCTAATGTTTAGGCCTCCCACGACCTCTACCATGGTCTCTCCTGTGTGGAAAATTTGTATCTACAAACAAACAAAAGATTGTGTATGCAAATGTCAAAATGCGTGTGATCGCCATAGTACTGAAATGAAGATCAGAAAAGTATACCTTTGTCATGACCCATTTTTAGATCATGACCCATCTCGTACAAGCCTTAGAGAATCAGAAGTGCTACCCAATTTATTCTTTTATCAAAAAATTTATTAAAACATTTGTTAACCAAACATATATAATAAAACGGGTTTACCATATATCAAAAATATATAAATATATATAAATCAGTAACATATGTCAAAATACAAAAAACATGGCAATCCAGCAATCCTACAGCATCTCAGTGCGGAGCTCTAATATCAAAACATAAAGAGCTCGAGCAAAGGGGCGTCACTAACATAAGAATGCCTCACTGATGTCCAAGATACAGTGTAGTTGCCGAAGCCAAAATCTGTGCATCTGGAAAATATTAAAGGCGGTGAGAAATCTCAGTAAGGAATGACACTCCAGATCTCCTCATACATGAATCACAAAGACTGTTTTGAAAACAATTCAAAAATACCTCATGCAGGTATATGCTATATATATATATATATATACATATACACACTAATACATAGTAGCGTTTCAAATCATTTTGAAAACGTTCTCAATCAAAGCAAACAACATGCTCACAGGCATCTTAATACTAGTATAAAAAACAAAGTTAGAGTATACGTATTATAGGACCAAAAATAAACTTGTGCATATAGCACTAATAACAAAGATGATGTGGTTTGCGCCAACATCTAATCAAAAACATATGTCTGGCCGAACATATGGTTGTCATATTACGCTGGTAGCTAGAGCCTTAATAAAGAACTAGTATACCAAATGCTATGTACCCCGTAGTTAGGCGTCCTATATCAAAAACAAAAACCATACTAATGTAGCACAAAAGCAGAGTCATGCAAATTAGAAACGAAAACACAAAGAGAATATATATAATATATCGAATTCAAAAATAGAGTACTGATTATTAAATCACCTAATTAAATTATTAAATTAGCCAATTCTTAGATTAGTCAAATTTCAGAAATATATCCAGCACAACAAAAATATTAGGAGTTGAAGCTATCATCCACTCACTCGGATGTCCAAGTTGACAATCCAATCAAATGCCACTAGTTGGTGGCTGGTCATGCTAGCAGGAACACGAAGCTGAAACAAAGATATCGGAAACAAAGTATACTAGTATTGTAGTTGTACCAAAATGTGTGCACATGTATATGCAGACTCCGATGCTCAAACAATGCCCAAAAATTCCATTTCTAACCAAATGCTAATATAATAAATCAAAAATTATACCTCGATATAAAATTATACTTTGGTTACCGACTTTGGAAAATTACCAATCAATCCCCAAAGCATTACAAGTTCCAAATTGATCCCTAACACTCCAAAATCACCATTTAATCCTCATATATCCTAAAAATATTCAAATCAATTCTCTAATGTATAAAAAATCACATTTTGGCCCCTAAATGCAAAATATCGCATTTGGTCCTCAATGAAAAATTACACAAATGGTCCAACTTTCGATTCAATCAATAAAAATTGAATCCAACCCATATTGGTAAATCTCAACCTCAGGATCATGAATCTACAATTGGTTTACCAAAAACAACTCAAATTCATCAAAAATATTTGAAAATTAGTCTAAACCCTAACCCATTTACACAACTCATCAAATCTGCAAAATCCAAACGTGATTCATGTATTTCTAACTCCAATCCATCAAGATATATCAGAAACAATTCCAAATTTAACAAGAAAATCATCAAAATCCGAAACCCTAGCTCCAAATATGCTCATTTCATTTAAACACCAAATCCTCCAAAACCAAAGCTAAATTCCTATAATTCTGACCTCAAACATCCATAATCTAACAACAATCAACTCTCATTTCAACAGAAAAGAGGAGATCTGAACTCAACTTTCAAATTCGACCAGAACCCTAAAATGAACAATAATGAATAAGAGATTAATGGGCGTTTCTTACCTCAAGAATCGAAGTGGAATCAATGAGAAGCAATAGGAGATGGAGAGAAATCAATTTGAGAATGATTTTGGCGTTTGAGATGAGTTATGGCCGAAAAAAGGTCGAATGGGGGTATTTATAGGCCCACAACATCAAAATGTTGCATTTCACTCAAAATGGCCAAGAAAAGGCACATGTACGTGCATAGTACCATTATATGCACGTAGTGTCACTTCTACGTGTATAGCACAACACACAACGTGCATAGACCACAGATCAGATTACCTCTCACTCCCAGATCAACGTTCACTCCATGGTTACAATGCATGTAGATGGCTTCCCTTACCTACGGTTCAAAACTAGATGATGATCAACACGCTTAGAAGACCTACAATGCATGTAGTACGCCTCTAGCTTGATCTACGCACGCAAATCTTCACTTTTAAGGCATTTCCAACTTGAAACCATAATTCCCATCATTACCGAGATCAACCAAACACCCAAAACATGATAGAATGGTGTATGAATAATCTCTAAACTCCTTGAAACATCATAGAATCCAACAGGAAACTGCAGTGATCCAATTGGAATTGGAGAGATATTGCAACAATAGACAACGAGGAGGCTAGGGTTAGTGGAGCTCGACAACGGCAACAGTAAAAAGAACTTTCCCCCAGCGGTGTGGCTCCCTCCAAAAGAGAATGTCACCATTTTCTTCCTCTACGATAAGCGACGACCTCCTCTTGGTGGTGGACAGTGTGACCTAGTGCGGCGTGGTGTTGATGTCAACGCCACGCAGAGCAACAATAGCAAGATTGAGATCTATTTTCATTTCCTATGCCATTTGTTTTTTAAATTGAAAGGAGGAGGAAGTGGGTTGGTTTTTATTTATTGGTTGGGTTGGTTTGATCAGATGAGCTGGGCTTTGGTTTGTTGGGTTGTTAAATTAGTTTGGTTCAGAAGCACTGGTTTGCCTTGGAGCTCTATTGGGTTTTGGTTTGGGTTGAATGTTTGGATTGGAGGAATGATTTTGTCTTTTTAGAACTTGGTTGGGTTAGACTAACTTGTCTAAGTTTGGTTTGATTTGATTTCTTGGTTATTGAGATTGGGTTTTGGTGATTTCTTGATGATAGGTTTGGTTATTTGGTTTGACTTTGGTTCAAAGTGGGGGTGGATGAAGTGAGTGGTTTTGTGATAGATTAAACGGGAGTAATCTTTAAAAAGTGGTTGGCCTCTTTAGTTCAAAACATACAAATGGTCACCATATTTTTGGATCTTAGCTGGAATTGAAAAATGTTGCAGAGGAACTTTCTGCAGGAGAATTCTCAATTTTCTAGGAAGAAATTAGCTCAAGTCCAGGGGAATTAGAGGAAATTCATTCTCTTCGTGTTCATGGTTTTTCCCACACCATCAACACATGAGTGAGGGGGGGGAGGGGGAAATTGTTTATGGAAAAAAATTGGTTGCGGTCTAGTGGGACGAGTCAAGTCCAAGTTGTGAGTCAAACCTAGGTCACAAAGATAGCAACGAAAATGAACCTAGGCTTCGAGGCAGTTGTTTGAGGTCCATTCCACCAGAAAATGCAGTAACTATGCCGCCATTTCAGGAGGAAGAGGTTATCATCGAAGTGTGTTCAATCTAGTTAGGAGGAATGATAGATTTTCCAAGGGAGTTGGCACAGGATTTCTCCAATACATTTATCAAGATAATCTAGATAAAGAGGACATACTGGTTTGGAGGTTTAATCCAAGAAGGAGTCTCTCCACCAGATAGAACTAAGGAGGAATTCCACTTGTAGTGAATTTGAATATTCCTGGTGGAACATCTATAAAAGTGTTATTGGTAATAGATTTTGGGGACCCCTTATATTTCATTATATTACACACTCCATGTAGTGTTTTATCATTCATTTTATTTAGTTTTTAGCCTTCCTTTAGCCTTCTTAGTTCTGGTCCCCAATGCACTTTTTGTTTATTAATAAAATCCTCTTCATCGTTGTGTTTTGCGAATTTTTTAACAACGAGCAAAGAACTATTTACCATTTAAGTCCCTTTCCTTGTTTTACAATCGTTTGAATGAAGTTAGGTTGAAATGTTTTGGTTTGAAAAAATCGAAAATTGCCTGGCACGCTTGGAAACAAAGGTAGCAAATTTCTTCCTTTAGTCAAAAAAATAAGGAAACAGTATGTGTGTGTGTGTGTGCATGTACATGTTGTATACACATGTGTCTACTCATGTACACGCTTGTGCACGATATGTACACTAATGTCACTAATGTCCTACATAAATGTTAGAATAAATCTAAGAAAAGTGAAATTTTATAAGATATGCTTTTCTCGCTCTTTATAAATAAAGAATCTCACAACCTCGCAAGGTATGTTTTACGCTCTCAGAGCTACACCTAAAACTAACAAAATATAGTCTTGGAGATTTTTTCAAAGAGCAACCTGACCTCACTTTCTTTGTTTTTCTGTGCGTTTGAAGATTACGAAAGACATTTGAGTTTTTAACAATTAGCACTATCTATTGGAATTCAAGTCAATGGTTATGTTCTCATTCTAAAGCTCGTTAGCCTTGATTGGAGGGCTATGAATGTGACACGCTTCCCACATTGTTTAATTCAAGGCCAAAGTCACTTAGATGCATCTTTCTCCCACAATTCACTAAGATGCCTTTCCAATGATAACATCGTGTGAGCCAACAATAAACTTAAAGCGAACAATATCTCAATCAGACGGATCTAATGATCATCAAAGGCCATGATGCACAACAAAATTAATCCTTCTTTGTTTAGGGTTTTGAGATGATAAAAATTAAATAATAAGAGTTTAGATGTGATAAACCTTTCCATTTTTATGAAAATTTTGAAGAAAGTGGATTTCGTACTTAGATAACCCAGGTACTACGACTTAGACGTATGAATCGAAACAACCCCAGTTAATAAGATAATTATTTGATCTTGCCCGTCTCCTATCTGGCTAGTCTAAGCCTCTTCATAAATGATAAATAAAATGTAATTTGAATTATATATATAGCCAATTGTCTTTTAGTAACAATAATGGAGCGTAGAAAATGAAATGTCAAAAATAAACAAAAGCTTAGTCATGTAAAGCAACATCTGCTGTTCATCAATCCAATGGATGAAAGCAGACGGAATTGACTATCATAGTCGGAATGGAGAATATGTAAAAGATAAGGAAATTCTTGTTCAGCTGGTCAGAATTATGTTTCACGAGACTTCGTTTTCAGGAGTCTTTTTCTATCATTGTTGTCTAAAACTTGTCGAAGTATGCAATCAATTAAATTAATTATGAATGATTGACTCGATGCTCCATGAGGTGAGGAAACTACTAGGCAAGTTCCTCATCTAGATTTATTGACTCATTTTACAAGTTGTAGTACTTTGGAGCCTGATCCTATAATTTTGACTGATGCATGAACACGTAGGATTCTTGTTACCAATAAGATACTTGCATCGAGTAAGGGATAGCAGCACTTTCAAGGAAAATGAGCAGAAAATATATATAATTCGGCGCCAAACTCGTGTGTTTACTTTGGAAATTGATTCTTTAACCTTAACGTTGTTGGAAATGGAAAAATCGCCGGAAGACAGGAAAAACACTGAGTACTTGTGTTTACCGATTGTATCGACGAGAATTACATTTTATGAATAAAGTACAGGAAAGACATGCTAACTTAAATTATTTATGAATAATTGTTTTTTAAGGTTTTGATATAAATATTAAAAAAATGATTAAACTATATTAATTATAGTGAAAATTTATTATATTAATCTTCATAAATTGAACACATATTATATTGTTGTTATGAATTTAAAGTGTACTAAGAATTTAATAGAAGGTAAATGAACAAAATAGTAAAAAGTTTCTTAATTTTACAAAATGTCATTTATTTTGACAAGAGACAGTTTATCTAAAAAAACAACTATTTTGAAATAGAGGAAGTAAGGAATAAGGGTAATTAACTTTTGGATCAATTACTATTGCGTTCCTGTGTTTTATCATAATCTTTCATTGCGTTTCTAAGTTTTGAAAAGGTTCTTATTACATTCCCGTGTTTTTTCGTAATCTCTCACTGTGTTCCTAAGTTTTAAAAAAGCTCTTATTACATCCCTACTTGTAAACTGCGTCAGCCCAGAACACATTCTGAATACCTAATCCTAATATCATAGATTATGCACAAAGCATTTATATACAAACTAGAAGAAACAAATACCAGCAGGATGTATTTTTTGCGGACGTAATTTACAAGCAGGGATACAATATGAACCTTTTTAAAATTTAGGGACGCAATGAGAGATTATGACAAAACACGGAGACGCCATAGTAATTGCCCCTTAACTTTTTTGTCGTTGAGGTTTAGCCTAATCAACACATGTGATGTATGCTACATTTACATATTATTTCAAGCATTAATCGATAGCATTTTGGCCCCAAGTGTATTTAATTATCCACAAATTTATATATCTTCGTGTTTTGTATAGGGTAAATGAAAATGCATAAAATGTGGATTAAAATGATGGAAAAGGCATGAGGATTGAATGATTCAAGAATTCAAAGGAAGTAGGAGTGATCAAGAAATGAAATGTGGCCAAATGGTGTTCAAGCCGAAGTCACCAAATTTATGCACAAAGTGAGTGAACAACGGTGGCTCACAGTCATAAGCAAGACCGTGAGAAAAAAGAAGACAAGACTGTGATTCCATCATAGTCATGATTTATTATCGTGATGGTGGGTTTGGGACACTCATGGTCACCATTCATGACCGTGAGATTAAGACCGTGAAGAACAATGCAACACCCAACAAAACAGTAGCTCATCACGGTCATGAGCTTGACCGTGCTGGAGACCATGATGCTCTCACGACCATGGCTCATGACCGTGACAGAAGAAGAAGTCTGGCGATGAATCAATCACGGTCACTAAGCCACAGCAGTTAGGCTGCGCATGATGACACTCTTAAGAGAGAAAATGTGACAAAAAAAGGCACAACTTATGGAGACCAAAGCACAGCTTAAGGGCATTTTTAGAAGGACTTTGCTAGGGTTTGTGGGGGACCAAGAAGACTATAAATAAAACTCTTCCACCCCATTTTTGGCATCCTTCGACTTACACATTCAAGAAAGAAAGAGAGAATCATTCTCTTACCTATTCTCCAAGGAAGCTTCAAGCATCGAAGAGGAAAGAGATAAGGAATTAAAGAGGCTTTTTGTCATCAATTGAGAGAAGCTTTTCTTTCCTTTTATCTTATTTTTCTTTGTTTGAGAATTATGTTTAGAATATACATTTCTTGTTTTATGCTTTATTTTATAATTATGTTAGCTTAGATTTTGTGTTAGGGTTTAGATATGTAAACCTTAGATTGACGTTGCCTTATTGGATGATTAATATTATGAGTATTGCATTTTTATTGTTATGTCTATTGTTTATTGAGTTTTAATTGCTAAATCTATTGTTGGTGTTGATTTTATGACTTGTTATTCATTGAATGATGTTATGATTGATCACCATAATATTGTTTTTAGCAAGCTCAAGTGATGAATCGAAAGAAGAACCCTGGGTTAGGTCACTTGCATAGAACTTGTATGGTTTAGGATAGAAATATACCTATGTCTACAAGGTATTCAATGAAATTCCTCAAGGAGTCTAATGGGCCTAACTTGACTAGGTGAGGACGAAAGAACCCTCCTAGGAAGTGTAGGTACGACTTAAGTGACCTCGAGAGAGGCATTGAATTACTTTTATGGAGAGAATGTCCACACCTATTTGTTAAACCCCAATTTCATTCATTGGCAACTAGATCCTTGATTTATCTAGAAAGCCCTAAAGTTTTCTTATCATTAGTTACTTGTGTTTACTTTATTGTGTGCTTATTTTAAAACCCCCAAAAACACACCTTTTGATGCTTTTATTTATTTTTGCTTTCTCTTTTGACAACAATTAGGTACGTTCTCTGTGGAGACGATACTTAAGAATACTCCCTAAGTTTTTATTACTACAATCAATTTTTATATACTTGCAAGAAGCCAATAAACATGCATATCTCTTAGTCTTTACAAATATGGCTCTTCGTCAGAGGCGTCAAATTTTGGCAGTATTACGGGTGACTTTGCTCTAAAGTTTACCGATATGCAAGGAAACTTTATATTTCTCGTTAAATTTTGGCAGTATCTTCCCTTCAAGTGAAATCAAAGTGGTGTGATGCTTTCTCTAGGAGATATAGCGTGAATTATTCACTTGGTCATTAATATTTTTGCTAATGAGCGAGAAAACTGATTTTTCTTGCTAATTAGTGAGAAAACAATCTTTCTTAGAACAACTATCATCTCTCACAAACCACTTTCTTACACCTCCCGCCTCTAATAAATGATGAACACGAACCAACAGCTACTAGAGCAACAAGAACCCAACACCTTCAGTGAGCCTTTGCCAAAAAAGAAAATATTAGAGATGGGGACAACCAACATCTAATGGGATTGCGAGGCTATATCCCCAATCAATTAAGCTACCACAAAGGGAGGTTTTATTTAGCATATCATACCACATTAATGAGGAGACTAAAAGCCTCTGGTCACTGATGAAGAGTAACGACAAGCCACCAAGGGCACTCAGAAGAGGATATCTACACAAAATTATTATGAAAAATTATTGTTTCGTCCTTATATTATATCGAATTCTCTGATCACGCCATTATGTTTTTACAAAGCTCCTATCGCGTTCTTAGAACTTAATGCCATCAGTTGAAACGAGCTTTGTTGAGTTGGTATGTGACATGGTTGTAATGACCATAATGCCCTCGCTCCTTCTTATTCACCATTTCTTCTCTCGCATCCCTCTCTTCACCAAAAAAAACCCCCAGAACCAGCACTACCGCCACAACCACCAACCTGAACCAACCACTGCAACTAGTCACCCACCACCACTACCAAACCCAAACCAACTATACCTAGTCACCACCACCATCATCAGTAAAACCCACCACACCAGTCACCATTGCCACCACAAAATCAACAATATTTTTCAACAACAGTCCTTTTCGAACCCAGAATTAAGAACGACCACACTTCTTAAACATGAAGTTAAAAAAACTGCATAAAAATGGGTTTCACTTTCAAAAAACCCCTTCAACAATTTGAACAGTAACTAAAATAACCGATTAAACCTAGAATTTCGATCGACTACCAAACAAACACGATCAACAAATAGCATTTCAAAATCAGACCATAGAATGAAAATTGCAAAATACTGGAAGAACAAAACCATTTGACGAACAAAAATCAATTTTGAGAGCAACATATATAATTCATTGTCTGAGAAAATCAAATCTGAGAACGAAAACATCCGACAAAAAAAAATTAAATCCGAGAACAAAATAGCGGAACCCATCATCTTTTCATTGTCATCGCAACACCTTAGAAACACGACCTCTTCACATCTTGACCCCAGACAGTGACGGAGGGAGACCAGGGCTGGTAGGGGCACGTGCCCTCACCTGCCACCGGCCAGAACCCTCTTATTAGGGGGTTCCTCTGGCTCCCTCCGTAGGGGTGCCCCCTCTCACTTACAGGTGAGAGGAGGGCGCCAATGGCTGTGGTTATGAACCCCTCCCCGACTTGTTTGTTTTTTTAATATTGAGGGGCCAAAACCATGTCGTTTTGGCCCCTTAATTTTTTTAATTGGTTGGGACCAAAACGACGTCGTTTTGGTCCAAGCCAATTCAAAAATAAAATAGATCAGGGGTTCCTCAATACGATCCGTCGATGCCTCTGGTTATTCGAAGCCACTAAGCCAGTAGCCACCCATTTCACTTTCCACACACGCACGATGTACGGCACCCGTCAGTGACAGACTGACGCCTGATGGTTACCGCTCGTCCGTTCCCAGCCCTGCTCGGTATGCTCACTGCCTGTAAGCACCTGCTCACCTCCAACCTCTTTCCTAAGGCGACTGCAACGTTTTTGGGTTAGTCATTGAGGTGAAATTGTTTGTGTTTAATTTGTCTTTGTTGTTGATGTGTAGATTAGTTGCTAGGGTTAGGAATTTGTCGGATGGTCATGGACTTAATGTATAAATTAAGTGAAATTATTTGTGTTTAATTTGTATTTGTTGTTGATTTGTGTAGATTAATTGCTAGGGTTTAGAATTTGTTGGATGGACTTAATGTAAAAATTAAGTTAAATTATTTGTGTTTAATTTGTATTTGTTGTTGATTTGTGTAAATTAATTGCTAGGTTTTAGAATTTGTTGGATGGACTTAAATTTAATTTATTCATTGAAGTATTTTTTATTAAAAATAATATATACA